>JABUQX010115131.1:22500-25000 GCA_015478945.1 Trachelipus rathkii
ATATATATATATACTATATATGTAGGGAGGGTATATATATATATATATATATATACTATATATAGTATATATATATATATAATATATATATATATATATATATATATATATATAATACATATATAAATTTTATATATATATATATATATATATATATATATATATATATGATATATATCATATATATATATAATATATATATAATATATACTATATATATATATATATAGTATTATATATATATATATATATATATATATATATATAATAAGAAAGGAAAGAAATATAAGTTGGAAAGTATCATTTGGTCTATTATTATTATTGTTAAAATAAAATAAAATTTTTATAAAAATAATAATAATAATAATAATAATAACAATAATAATAATAATAATAATAATAATAATAATAATAATAATAATAATAATAATAATAATGAATAATAATAATAATAATAATATAATAATAATAAAATAATTTAATAACAATAATAAATAATAACAAGAAGAAGAAGAAGAAGAAGAAGAAGAAGAAGAAGAAGAAGAAGAAGAAGAAGAAGAAGAAGAAGAAGAAGAAGAAGAAGAAGAAGAAGAAGAAGAAGAAGAAGAAGAAGAAAAAAAAGAGATAAAACACGACCTGAAATGAGAAGAAAAGAACAAGGAAATACCTAATGCCTAGTAGTCGTGTCTCACGCGGCGAAAGAGAAGAAGAAGAGGAAGAAAGAAGGAAGAAGAAGAAGAAGAAGAAACTTGAAAGTAATAGAAACAAAAGAGAAAAACTAAATTTTAAAACCAAAAGTAAATCTTTAAAAAAAAATTTGACGAAAAAATAAAATAAAAATAAAAATGTTGGAAAAGGGCTTCTAAAATTGAGTGACACGATTTGGACATCCTTTGTTGGAGAATCGCCAAATTCCTCTCTTCGGATTTTGACCATTCCAACGATTTAAAAGACCTACACAGTCAATACATCATTCGCCATGGAGCGAAAATACTAATATATATATATATATACCTATATATATATATATATATATATATATTATATATATATATATAATATAATATATATATATATATATAATATATATATAAAATATATATATATATATATATATATATATATTAATATATATATATATATATATATATATATATATGTGTGTGTGTGGTTTAGCTGTGTGTAGGGCGTGTGCTTGTGTGTGTGATTGGAAATATTAGTAAAATTTAGGCAGAAGTGGGTGAGTAGAAGAATGAGGAAAACTCTAGATTCACCCTTTCAGAAGACCAATTTACGTGTCATGCGCTGCGCAGCATCCACAAGGACGAGCCGAAGACCTTTATTAAACAAGACATCTGGGTGGTCGTGAACGATTCCAGTTTGAACGATTCAAGTAGACGAGTGAGCACCTTTACTTCTATATATATATAATTATATATTATATTATTATATATATATATATATATATATAGATATATATATATATTATATATATATATAGTATTACGTATTTATATATATAGTATAATATATATATATATATATATATACCGGTATATAATTACTTGGAAAGAGAGAAAATGTTCCCTATTTTAAAATTATTATTTAGCCTCATTTGCGTATTTTCGAGGAAGAGTTGTGAAGAAGATTATCTCTAGTAGATAAAGGGAAAGATATTTCTTTTCGTCCTAGTAGGGCATACTAAAAGAATAAGAAATTAGTCCTTATGTCACTACCTCCCAAGGATCAAGTATTTTTCATTGAGTTGGTAGCTTTTCAAAATACTAGAAGAGTGTTTATTATTAAGTGAAACTTTTTTGTCATAAAAGTTGATAAACTATGATGTGACAGATAAGAGATCATCAATGAGCATTGGAATGAGAGTTGAATAAAAATATAGCCAAGAGACACCAACCAATATATCGTGAAAGGAAGACATAATATCTACATCAGATAATGAGAAAGGAATCAGGGATGAATCACAATGAAAAGATAAACTCTTGATCACTGCAATAAATTTGTGACCAGTTTTCTCTCTCTCTCTACTCTCTCTCTCTCTCTCTCTCTCTCTCTCTCTCTCTCTCTCTCTCTCTCTCTCTCTCTCTCTCTCTCTCTCTCTCTCTCTCTCTCTCTCTCTCTCTCTCTCTCTCTCTCTCTCTCTCTCTCTTAATATTGTTAGACAAGTTTTTGTTTCGGATTTCAAATCTAATTTTGCTCATTTCATTATATTTATATATATTATTATTATTATTATTATTATTATTATTATTATTATTAATATTATTATTATTATTATTATTATTATTATTATTATTATTATTATTATTATTATTATTATTATTATTATTATTATTATTATTATTATTATTATTGTTATTTTATTATTATTATTATTATTATTATTATTATTATTATTATTATTATTATTATTATTATTATTATTATTATTATTATTATTATTATTCAATCTTATCTTTTTCGGTCTTTGTTCTTAATATTA
>JABUQX010115131.1:32500-36617 GCA_015478945.1 Trachelipus rathkii
CGTTAAGAACAAACAATCTCCGTAGCACAAATTCCCTTACCTTAGACAAAGCGAAATTCACCTTAACGAAATCTCGGAGGGCTATCTCATATAAGGGCATAGAATTGTGGAATAATCTCCCAAGAAATGTTCAGGAATCACTCACCATTGGTTCGTTTCGTAGAAATATCAGAAACTTCTTATTATCTAAATACTAACGAGGGCATTCCTACCCACGTTAAGTCCTATTTTACGACATGATGGTAATGATTCCTATAGCTATTATTAATATTTAATTGTTCTCGCAGTGTTTCTCTTAAATTTACAAAGTCAATGCTGCTAGCGATTTGATGTTATGAATACCTATATTACTATTATTTATTTATTTATTTATTTATTATTATTATTATTATTATTATTATTATTATTATTATTATTATTATTATTATTATTATTATTATTATTTTTGTTACTGCTCTTTCTTTGATTGGGTGGCAATTCATTTATTATTATTAGTATTTTTATTATTATTAATATTATTGTGTATTATTATTATTATTACTATTATTATTATTATTGTGTGTGTGGTAATTATTATTATTATTATTATTATTGTGTGTGTGTGTGTGTGTGTGTGTGTGTGTGTTATTATTCACTAACACTGTTAACTTTACACTTTAAGTGTTACTACTGTTATTATTATTATCATTAGTAATATTATCATTATTAACATTATTACTATTATCATCATTATACTATTATTGTTTTATTATTATTTACTATTACTGGTTATTATTATTATTATTATTATTATTATTATTATTATTGTGTGTCTGTGTGATTATTATTATTATTATTATTATTATTATTATTATTAATATTGTTATTATTATTATTATTATTATTATTTTTATTATTATTATTATTATTATTGTGTGTGTGTGTGTGTGTGATTATTATTATTATTATTATTATTATTATTAATATAATTTATTATTATTATTGTGATTAATATTATTACTATTATTTGGGCTCAATGGACGAAAACGTCCCCCTAGTAGCCCTTTTCTCATCTATTATAAGTTTATTTTTGTATTAATATAAATATGTAAACATAACCATGTAACCTTTTTTGAGAGAATAAAATATTTTTGATTTGATTTGATTTGATTATTATTATTATTATTATTATTATTATTATTATTATTATTATTATTATTATTATTATTATTATTATTATTATTATTATTATTATTATTATTATTATTATTATTAATTAAAAAATTAATCAAATTTATGAAATGTAAATTATTCAACTCTTTCATCCGTCATTAATGTATTTCCTGAACCATTATTTCTGTGATCATATATGGAATGGAATATAAATCCGTCTTTTTTAGCTCTCTAGAATCATAAGTGAGTTTTATTCTACATCTCTGCATGGGATAAGCTTCGTTGAACACCTTTAGACATTATAAATAAATTACAAAGGCTAATCTTGTTTTTTAGGCGTTCTCTGTTAATGTTCGTTTTTGTGTCTTTCCGTTATGTGATATCATGCCAGCTTTCCTTTTGATATTAACATAAAATTTTGCAGTTTGAAGACTCTTGATCGATTTTTTTTTTTTAGTTATGGTTTTCATTTTATAATTTCTATTAATAAATAAATATATATATATATATATCTATATATATATATATATACTTTATATCTTTATATATATATATATATATATATTCTTTATATATACTATATATATATATATATATATATATATATATATATATATATATATATATATATATATATATATATATATATATATATATATATATATATATATATATATATATATATATAACCATATATATATATATATATATATATATTTATATATATATATCTTTCTTTAAATATATATATATATATATATATATATATATATATATATATATATATATATATATATATATATATATATATATATATATATATATATATATTTTTTTTTTAATATATATATATTTATTTATATGCTGCTGCTGCTGCTCTACTCTGCTATATATATATATATATATATATATAAGGGAGAATCCTTATTGCTGACTTGCGACTGCATGCTAAGTGAAAAATAATTATTTTTTTTCTAACGCTTCTTTTAGCAATAAATTCAAATTTATATTTAATTTGCATTCTCTAGCACCAACATGAATAAAATTTAGCTAGTCAATATGTTGCTAGAGACAACTCGAGCTCCTGAATTTCTCAGAAGTTTAACATGATAAACAGGTGCGCGTGCGGAGAAATTACTCAGGAATTTATATGTTATAGATAAATAGTTTGCAAGAAATTAAATAGTTATTTCAATTTAAACTGAATTAGAGAAAGAAAGCATTAATATTCGTTCATTTTCTCGTTATTCTTAAATTTTTAAACAAAAATGACGAAGAATTATGATTTTTTTCTGCTATTCTGTTCAGGGTTGCCACATTGGCTATTTCATGGCCAAATTTCACAAATTTAAGCAATAAATTATGAAAGAAATGTTTCATTCTATATACAGTAATTAAGTGTCAAAATTTACAGAAAAATAATGCGAATATTTTAATTAAATTTTTGAATTAGGAAAAAGAGGAAAAATACCCAAAAAATGTAGATATAGGCTTGTATGACTCTGTTTCGTAAATAGTACTTAGAGTCTGTGCAGATGTGCGTGCTTGTGCACATTTTAACGTTTTATACAATTTTCATGTGTTTGGTAGCTTTTTAAATGCTTAGTGGAAGTTATCTTATGATAATGACGGCAAATATAAAAGTGAATGCAAAAAAGTTTCTTCAGAAGAACAGGAGGGCAGAGTTTATCTTCAAGTGAAGAATCGCTACGATAATTCACTACTCAATATTAGATTTGCAAGTAAGCTTTGTATTTCAATTTTATTAATTATATATATATATATATATATATATATATATATATATATATATATATATATATATATATATATATATATATATATATATATATATATATATATATATTTAATATATGTATATATATAACTAGTATATATAAAACGAACAACAACAACCAATAGCCTTATATATATGAAACGGTATATGTATATATATATATATATGCTATATAACTAACATATATATATATATATACTTCTTTGCTGCTATATATAATAACAACATAATAATATATAAATATTTATACATATATATATATACCTTGCATATATTGAAATAAATAAATAATAATAAAATAAGTAATATCTATATATATATATATATATAAAAATATATATATATATATATATATATATATATATGATACTAATATAACACTCACAGGAAATAAAACACTTCGTATATTCTTAAACATATATATATAATATATATATATAACCAACAATATAATAATAATAATATATATAAATATATATATATATGTACAGTATTAAATATATGTATATATGTATATAATATATATATATATAATAATAAATATATATATATATATATATATATATATGTATATAAATCTCTTTATATATATATATATATATATATATATATAATACATTATACTATATATATATATATATATATATTTCTTAACTATATATATATATATATATATATATATATATAACTATATATATATAACTATATATATATATATATATACTATATATATATGGTGACGTGCGTTTATCGATAGATATATTATTATAACTTTCCGCATGCTCAAACATTTTTTTTGGGATTCACTCCTTTATATATATATATATATATATATATATATATATATATATATATATATATATATATATATATATATATATATATATATATATACTATATATATGCTGTAACTATGCTATTTACTGCTATAGTTATCCATAGGACATTTAATTTATTTTTCCTTTTTAATTAATGTTATAGCACTTTTTAATTAAAATTTTAAAATTTTACATATTAAAATCATATTAATGTTACTTTAAACTTTGGTTTAGCTAAAATTCAATTCTATTAACTACCAAAATTGAACTCAGAAAAATGCTTTTAAAATCTTGGTGAAATATATATATATATGTTTTGTTGTTCAGTTTATGGGGTACGGGTGTTTAA
>JABUQX010115132.1:0-18028 GCA_015478945.1 Trachelipus rathkii
CTCATCGTTTTATATTCACTGTAAAATGTAATCGATGTTCCTAAGCAAAAAATTTCAGATAACTCTCCACTATTTTTATAGCATTTTATACATCGACGAAATGATAAAATGTACTCACATTATTATCAATAGTAACCTACTTAAATAAAACTTTTCTTCGTAAGAAAATGGCATTACAAGTTATGGTACTTTGTTGTGTTCCTCTATAACTAATCATATCACATCGTTCTTCCATTATGATATTTATATGCAATTGTTTGGAAAAAAATTTAAACCTTATATTATTATATGCTATTGTTTACTAACTATATATATCTACTATATAATATTATACTATATCTACCTCTCAGACTCCCTATCTACCTTACTTACCTAGTATACCACCCTTCTATACCATCTACCTCTATATACTAATATATAGTATACTATATATATATATGATATATATATTATATATAGAAAATTAGGGATGCAGGCGGATCTCGGCTTTCTCCCTCCCCCTCACCGGCCGGAGATCTATAATTTTTAAAACACGGTAGTTTTGAAAATACAAAAATAGTTCCTACTATCTCTTATTCACATATTGTAATCTCTGACGTGTAAAAAAAAAATTTAAACCTTGAGAGCTGAGTAACATTTAATAGAAACCTAATTATTTTAGATAGAAATATTCTTGCTAGATAAGCGCTGAACTGTTTACCATTCAAACTTTTTTCACTATAAAATAAAAGTTTCATAAAAATTCATTTTAATTTTACAAAACTATTTTCAATGAGTTCAATTAAGGTGTATATTCTGCTACCAAAAGAAACAATTGTATGTGATAATATTAAGTCATCAAACTATATAACTAAATTAATATTGTTAACTTATAAGCGCTCTAATGGCTTACCAATACTCATTTGGAAATAATATGACCTGAGGGATACGCTTAGCTATGAAACCATTTTTCTAAATTGGACTTATTAATTTTGATAAAAGAAGGCATATACCATTTAAAAAAAAGCCGATGTTTGAATTTCCAAAATGCACCTAAATTGGTCCTCCCTAACAAAAAATAAACTTTTTTGATAAATCTAGCTAAAATAAAAAAACATTGTGTGGCTGCACCATATGAAGCCGACTTGCAATAGATCTGAGAAGTGCTCTGTAAACAATGAAAATATACCTGGCGGTCGATTACTAAGCCAGAATTTTTAAAACTCACAAATCCTCTATTATACATTCCCTATCTGTTGAAAAGAGTGCATTTAATGTAGCCTTGTGTTGAAATATATATATTTATATATATATATAATATCTTAGACCTAATAATATAATTACTCGTTACATATAATGGATCATTAAATAATGTGATTAATAAATTTGTGATTAATATAATTTTAAAATCAATTAAGAGCTTTTAAGTTTTAACTATATATAAAATACTATATATACCTATTTGATAATATAAACTATTAGTATATTAATTATTAAATTAACGGTCATATATATTAATATATATATATAATATATATATATATTATATATTATATAATATATATATATATTAATATATAATATATTATATATATTAATATATAATTATATATATATATATATAATATAATATATATTAATTATATATATATATATATATATATATACATATATATATATATTATAATTATATATATATATATATATATATATATTATACTTATATATATATATTATATATATATTATATATTATATATATTTAATATATATTATTAATTATATTATATATATATTAATTATATATTTATTATACTTTATATATATTATATAATATATATATAAATAATAATTTTATTATATTATATAATTATATATATATATATATATATATATATATATATATATTATAAAGTGCATGTACCAGCTGTTATCGATATTGTATAGAGTATCACAATAGAATTTTTGAGAAAATTAAATTATATTGTTAAACACAAAATCAGTGAAAGGAGTTAATAGTTTTAGGGCATTGGTATTTAGGTAACCATTCTCTTAATTATTTAAATCAAATGCTCTTAAATTATGAGGAAGAAACAGGAGCTGATCAGCTATTGTTGGAAAAAGACGATTCCTATTGTTGTAAAATATTTCCTGCCTTTGGCTAAACATTCTCTCCGCAATGCACTTGAGGGAAGAAAGGAAGATATTTCCTAAGCTAATTCAGGTAGGAATTAGCTAGGATAAAAAGAGTCTTTTCTTTCTTTTCACCATACAGTGGATCCCAAGCATCCGATTTTTCGTTTCCATGGTGGTGCTGGCAAAATATTTATCCCACAGTAGTTTTAATAGTATTTACTAATTCATGTTGTTTTCTCTCACTGCTGCTTATACGTTTGCATTTTAACTTTTTTCTCCTTTGATCAGTTCCACTTGGTTTGATTATATCTGAAAATTTTCTTAATTTTCTTCTGACGATTTTTTCTTGTAGCATGTCATCAAAGCACTTCCACAGAAATTGAATGTTTCCTTCTATACCTGGCCGTTCAATTTCAGATTCTTTTAATTTTATGATTACCGTTTCTCAGGCGAATCATCACTATAATATATATATATAATACTTTATATTATAATTATACTATATATATATACTGAGTAATCTATGAATCATTATATATATAATAACTTACTTATATTCTTAATTTAAAGTGTATTTTAATGGTTTATTAGATTTGTATTATTCTATAATGAGCATTATAAAATATTTATTATTTTTATTCTAGATTATACAATAATAATCAAAGTGGAGATAGACTAATTCTAGATTTATATATGCTGGATATTTTATAGTAAACTGTTACAAGTACAATAATTATATAATTTATTATAGTATATAATAGTTTTACTTTATAACTCTACTTATTGATATATATAATGGGTAATAATATAATTACCTATTTTATATATATATATTTTAAATAGTTAGTATATATATATATAACATAGATATATATATTCAATAGATTCATCTTTCATCTAATAGTTTTTTATTTACATAATATATATATAATAATATATAATATATATACCTGAGTACTATCTACTTATACCTTATAGTTTTTCTGACATACTTAAAATCATTCTCTTCCAATGCAACAAAAACTGCAGGTATATATATAACAAAAGATTAATATATAAATCTATTAAAGACCGTCTGTTTTGGATATCAAGATATGCAATAACGAAACTATTTTTCCGAATAGTATTATCGTTATATTAGTTAAGGTAGATGCATGTCAAGGAATATTATCATAATGTTGTAGGTTGCAATTGTCTCCAACATCGATAAATTTCTGAATCAAATTTTGTGACACCTGAAAATAATGGGAATGCCTAAAATTACCGTTGGCACCTAAACCGTCGTCGAAAGTCTTTCCCTTTTCTTAATTATTTTTGGCACTGGTAGGTTTCACTCGTTTCATTCGAACTTTTTTTTTATTTTTTATTTTTTATTTTATTTATTATTTATTTTTTTACGAGCAAGAAATGGGACATAAAAGATCAATTTATGAATAAAATTGACTTGTTTTTCTTTTTTTTTTTTCTTGTTTTTTTGTAGCATGCAAGTTTTCCGCAAATAAGTTATTAAGTTATTAATGACGAGAATTTTTCTTTTATTAATTTTTTGCTTTTTTATCATTTTTTAATATTGTTGAAATTTATTTTTTTGGAAAATTTTGGTAGTTTTCTTAATATTTTTTTCCAATAGTTTTTTTTTTAGACATTTTTTCCTTTTCCATTTTTTTTTTTTTTTTTTTTTTGTTTTTTTTTTTTTTGCTTGGCATTTTTTGGTCCTCATTCAGAGCAAAAATCTTTAACTAGTTTACCTTCATAAAGTTTTGCTGATTGTTCTTTGTATCTTTGTTTTTATTACTTTTTCTTTACATTTATTATAAATTATTGTTGATTATATATATAATATATATATATATATAAGTATATATAATATATATAGTATTAATATATATTATATAATATATATATTATATATATCATATATATATATATTATATATATATATATAATATAGTTATATATTATATATTATATATATATATATATATATATTATATATATTTATTTATATATATTATATATATAATATATATATATAATATAATACTATATATATATATTTATATATTATATATATATATATATATATATTATATAATATATAATAATATATAAATAAACAATTAGGCTGGATTGGCGCAATATCTCTAATTATATTCTCCATTAGTTTCCAGTGATTTGCATTTAAGATATCTAGATTTGTTTTTCAAATTTGAAGAAATATTATAGTAATTGCCAATTTTGTTCATGTTTCTTTGCAGCTATAATAGGACAATTTTCCCAAATCTTGTTTCCACACCTGGATAAAGCCTTTCATGTATTGGCCAAATTTGGAGAAATTTTGAAATTTTTCCCAGGAACTTAGTTGTAGCAATTGGTGATCTACTTAAAATGACCTAAATAGAACAATACCCTCAAGATAAAGTAATTAAATCTTATTCTGCAGTGTCTGTGAGAATTTTGCAGAGTAATTTATATACATAAAAGAGACATGTTATTGACTAATTTGGGAAGAATGATGAGAATAAAAAAATAGCATATGTCTTCACATTTATAATTCACTTGCGTCAGACATTCTTCAATACTACTGAGTTATCATTGTTAAAATAAGTATTTGAAATGCATCTATCTGTTAGGACAATATGATATTTATTTTCTTTTATGTTGATAGAAAATGAACTCCCAGCGCGTAAGTTATTTCCTCACATTTTTAAACGAACATATATTTTCTGCTGAATGAGAAACACTAAAACTAACTCCAGATTAATGTAATTTGTTAAACATTAACTATCCTTTTGATAAATCTTTTTATACAAATCCAATTAATCCCTATACAGATAACAATTAACTTAATATAATATGTCCTTCATTTTGTTAATAATTGACTATAATAATGAGTAAGTTTCCAAATATCAGTACGTTTATATTGTGAGTAATGTGATAGCTTGAATTATATTCATTTGCACGACGCTGAAAGTGTCCTATATTACTATATAACTGTATATTATTTATACCTTACTATTTATATATTGTTGGGAGATAGTAAATAGTCCTCCTATCTATATAAAAACCCAATTTCTAAATTGCTATATTTTGATAAACCCAACTAAAAGGTTTGATTTCCTATCAATAAAAGATGGGATAATCATTGTTCCATATAAACATAATGAAAACACGCTTGATTTAAAATATAACCTCCTAAATCCAATGTCTTCTAAACACCATATTATGATAAAAATGGTCTAGAGCTTTAATATAATCTCAGCACGACAATAAATCACATCCCTAAATAAATTACGAGAACGAGAGAGATTAATCCTGTAGAGATCTTTTAATACTAACATTGATCCATATAAATGTTCTTGAAAAAAATACATTATGAGAGAGTTTTGTCTGAGTTATTCCAACTTATGTTAGAATCTTTGAAAGGTAATAAAATTGAGTTTTTCTTTTATATTAGAGAGGCAAATACTAACATTTAGAAAACGATTATGATTATAATTGAGATGGACATTGAGAAATCAATGCAATCTATGGCTGTAGTTACTTATAGTATGAAATATAATTATTTTTATTACTTTTTTTATTCTGGCCACTTTTTCATCACTCTTGAAGATTCAGATTACGTTTATCTTATTCAAATATGAGTGTGTATTTATGTTCTTTATATCAAGATAATTACCAGTAAATAAGTTTAATTGTTCTAAAATATAATATTAATTATTTTGAACCTTCCTTTGGGTTTCCTCAATTGAGATATAGTAATAGTATATCCCTAAAGTTAAGGCTAGCAAATTACTAATTATACTACCTATATTATATATATATATTATATATATATACTTTATATACTTATAAAATCATAAATATAATTACCCTAACAAGCCTTAAAAAAAAACAAACATAATTAATTCACCAGAATGGAAATAATTAATATAACTATGAGATATTTATTCTTAAAAATATATATTAGATGCCTAGTAACATCCAAGCGGTATATTAAATCTAGAGAATATTAGATATATTAGAGTTCACTAAAATATAGAATATTTTTTGAGAAAATTAAAATTTTTTTTTTTATTTTTTTATTTTTTATATTTTTTTTTATTTTTATTATAAATTATTTTTTTTTTAAATTATATAGATGTTGTTTTCTTTACTACAATGACCAAATTGTTTAATGAAGAGACTGCAATTACTATTAAAATAAACGGGCACAATATCTCTAAATAATTTAATATATGCAAATTTATAAAATTAAGCGTAGCTGATATCACTTATTAGTTGGAAAAATCAGATTCTTTTACTTTAAAGTCCCTCCAATCAGACCTTGGCTCAAACATTATCTCCATATATATATTATATATATTCAGCAGTCTATGAAACTGCTAATTCCGTATAAATATATTCTCTACTAATTCAGGTAGGAATAATATAGTCTATAAGGTAAAGGAAGCTTACTATTATACTAATTCTGTGTTATATATCCTACACATTCATCTCGAGACGGAGCACATCCGGCGCTCACTCAGCACGAATTAAATTTTCATTCTCCCGGCCTCCGGCTCTCCGGCCTCCCCGCGAATTTTACAGTTATCTCCCATCGACTGGTCGGTGCATGCGCACCTATATAATAATTTATCCCACTAGTATAGTTTGATATTAAGTATATTTATCATAATATATCATAGTTAGTTTTTACTCTCTCATCAACTGCTGTAGCCTTATATATTACGTTTTGAATTTTATAACTTATTTTCTATATACCTTTATGATCAGTTTCAACTTGGTTATGGAATTATATCTGAATAATTCTTAATATTATCTTACTGTAAACAGATTTTATCTTTAGTAGCATGTCATACAAATAAGCACTTCCAATATAAATTTTAGAAATATTGATATTTCACTCTATACTCTAATATATAACCTGCCGATTATTATTTTAATCTAAAGAATATCACTTCAATGTGAAATCCTGTATGTAGAACTATTGAATATCTAAATTTATTATTTATCATTCATATTTTGTGATCTAACAATGGCTAGAAATCTGACACTAATAATAATGTACTTATTCTATATATAATATATATATATAAATATATATAAAAGTTTTACATACTTCCCTTGATGGGTAGAGCATTTGTCATTAAATTTTATTTTAATTCCTGGAGAGAGAGCAGAGATCAGCGGAGAGGAGTTTGATTGTTACATATTAATATACATAATGCCTCTCTTTGAGACGTCTCACATTTTAAGAACTGCTACACAAGATACAGATGAAGTAAAGTCTTCTTCCTCTCACTAATCTAAGAGCCTCATATCCTTCATATATAAAAATACTGATTTATTCACAAATCATATACAAAGATAATTTTAATATAAAGTTCATATATACTATTTACATAGTTATTTTAATCACCATATATATATATATATATATAATAAACATATATACACCGTCATTATCCTTCCAATAAGGTTATTTGTCACATAAGAAATATTATTATTATTTGCAAAAATGCATTAACAACATATATAGGTATAAATAAAATATATATGTAATACAATAAGATAAATTACGTCAATACTATCTAATTACGTATTCGATTATATAGAGTTAATTATCTTCTCACAAATGATTATTGTAGCATCTAAATAATATTCTACATACATTATAGATATTACCAGTTAGATTATTTAGCATTTAGATATCTAGATATTAGAGTATTTTATCATAATATAGATAGAATATAATTATATAGTATTATCGCAATTTATTTTTGTTATGTATCTAATATATATGTTTCTTTAGCAGTCAATATAATATTATAGGATTACAAATTTTCCATCTTTAAGTTTCCACACCTATTATTAGTAGATATATATATTATATAGCTTATTTGTATTGAGTCAAAATATTTATTAGGAGCATTTTATTTATATTATTGAAATTTTCGTATAAATATCAATATACTTCGTTATGCATCAGCAAATTGTGATATATACTATTAATTATATAAAAATGACCTATAATTATATATAATCACTCTATATTTATTACCACTAGATAATAATAATAGTTATAATTAATATATCTTTAATTGATTATTTGAGAAAATAATACTCTCAATTATAAGTACCTTACTAATTAGTTAATATAAACTATATAATTATGTTAAATAAGGAATTGAATAAATAATAATTGATCTCAATATTATTCATTAAACACCTATAGATTACTGACTTCGTTCAAAATATAATTATATATATATATATATATATATATATACTCATATTAGTATTATATGCTAGTTTATATATCTTTATATTTCTTTATAGCTATATAAATATTACTAAATATTTAAGCAGATATATTTATATTCTTTATTATTTTATCAAAAATCACCAGCTATCTTTTAAAATGCTTATCTTCGGAATGAATCAAAAGGAATTCCTCAAACATTTTTAGAACTATTTTACAAATAAACTAATTCTAGGAGAGCGCTGTAGAGTTAAAAGGATACTAGAGTACTCCAAACCATTCACTAAAACTAACTTTTTTCTGATATGATAATGCGCAACCAATTTTTCTTTGTGGCACCCCCTTTGAAAAAATTTCTTTAATAACTAAAGGGAATGCTGCGCCAAAACTCTAAAATCCAGTCGTAGAGGTTCTTCATTTTCTTAACACTATTACTATTTGGCACTGTGATAAAAAGTATAGTCCGTCCATTGTTCTTTTATTACTATTAAAAATATTTTGGAAGAAACGCGTTTTTTTTATGAGTCCACAATAAATCTAGTGGAACGTAAATGTAAAAATGATACCAATTCATACATTGTAAGCATGAGACTGATATGTGGTATACTTTGTGTTTTTTTATACTCTTTCGTTTACTATTTATGGTAAAGATGCGGGTGGGTAACTAGTCACTAATACACTGAAAATTAAAGTTATCGATCTCACATTCTTTGTATTTTTGTAGAATTAGATTTTGTTTATTTCTTTTTCTTGGTGAGCACTATTATAGAGACGTCTTGATTTTTATTAAACTCTCTTTTCTAAATTTTCCATTTATGTCTTTTTATTTAACATTTAAAGTAATAAATTTGGTCTATGAATTATTCCTATCTATGCTAACTAGTAATTCATTTTTTTCTCTAATGTATAGCGAGAAACCATTTGATGAGTGTGTTGCTTTATAGCGAATAGCTATTAAATTGTTTCTCTCAGACATTTTAACATCTCCTTTAATGAGCGCTCTTTTCTTGATAATTAATTCCTCTCTCTATATAACTATGATTTGTTCCGCGCATGTGTCTGTGGAATATAGCACTATATCTCTGTTATATCTTCATATATATTAATATAATTAGAGTGTTACGATAAAAATGGTATGAGTATGTTTAGTTCGTTTGTAATTCTTGATATTGAATGATTCATGGAAATCAATTTACATCCTGCCTGTCGTATGAGAGTCGAGTAATTATTAAAATGTTTATTTTCATTTATTATCTGATATATACACTACAACTATTATTCACTCTTGTAAAGAATTCTAGATTATATTTTAATCTTCAATATATATATGTATTTTATATAATGTTTCTTTTATCTTAGAATAATTACCAATATAGTATAAATAAGTTTTAGTTCTATAAATTTTGACTACTTATTATACTCACTATCTTATATGTATAGTTATCTACTTCATTATATACGGATATAGTATAATGTATTCTACACTAGTTATATAGGATAGCTGCAAAAATAAAGACACTCTTATAATATATATACCAAGCTACTATTATACTATAATTTATAATTATACTAATAACTACTCTTTAATAATATCTTAAAGAGTATATTCACCTACATATAATATAAAAAACATAATTATATATCTATATACTATATATACTATATATATAAATGGATAATAATATTAATATTATACATTTTCTGTATACTTATAAAAAATATTTTTATATTTAGAATAATAAATATATTAAATATATATCATAATTGTAATAAAATTATATAAATATATTAATAATATTATATATATATATTAATATATATATATTATATATATTATATATAATATAATATATAAATTAATATATATATAATATATATAGATATATATAATTAAATATATTATAATATTATATTATATTATATAATTAATATATATATATATATATATATATATATTAATTATATATAAATATTATATATATAAATTAATAATATAATATATATTAATATATATATAAATATTATATATTATATATACTAATATATATATATAATATATATATATATATATATATATATATATATATATATATATTAATAAATAATATATATATATAATTAGATAAGTATATAATATATAATTAGTAATTATTATACATCTATTCTGAAGCGTGTACTCTCCGCTCCACGGCACTGGAAATATAATATAAATAATTATTTTATATTCATCTATATATATATATACGTAGCCCTACCGGCTCTTACGGGCTCATGTCAGGCCTAATAAATAATAATTAAACTCTCACTCGGTGGACTAATAATACAACTATATATTATATATATATATATATCATTCTCTTATATTATATAATATTATTATATTATATATATATATTATATATTTATTATATATTATATTATATATATATATATTATAAATATATAATTAACTTATATTTAATCCCACCTACTATATTATATATTAATATATATATATATATATTAAATATACTATATATATTAATATATATATATATATATTATATATAATATATAATATATAAATATATTATATATATATAAATATATTATATATATATATATATATATATATAATATATTATTATATATATATATATATATATATAATATATATAATATTATATAATTATTAATATTATATATATATATATAATATATTATTAATATTATATATATATAGTATTAATATATATATTATTAATGATGATATGTAGTTAGTAGTAATTATGTCATCGAGAGAGAGAGAGACTGGATTTAGCGTAGAATGTTATATGTATAATTATTTAAATTATAATAAATAACAAATATCCTCTCTAACTTACTCTATACTATATTATACTACATATATATATATACAGTGAATATATATATATATATAATACACATATAAACTATCTATATATTTTATATATATATATATAATATAATATATATATATATAATATTATATATATATATATATATATATTGATATTAAATATATGAGCATTACTGGGTATTCACAAACCACAGTTAGGCAGAAAGCCTAAATGAAGATTAAATTATATATATATATATAATTATTAAAAAAAATATAATATAATTAATATATACTTAATAATAAAATATATAATAAAAATATATATATTAATATTATATATATTATATTAATATAATATATAAATATAAAAATATTTAATATTATATATATAATATTATTAATATATATATATATATATAATTTATATATATATTAATTAATATATAGATATATATATATATATTTATTATTATATATATATAATATATATATATATATATATATATATATATATATATATATATATATATTTATTAGAATATAAAATTATATAAATTAATTAATATATATATATATATATATATATATTAATATAATATATATATATATAATTAAATATTATAGTATATATATATATTTATTTTTATATGATATATTTTATCTACTATAAATATATATATATATATATATATATATATAATATTTAATATATATATATATTATATATATATATATATTTATGTATTCCAGTGAAGTTTGGATAAAGCAACATTACAAGATCATACGAAGAATGGATATTCATCGCAGTCTCCTGTATGAAGATTTTCTTCTCATAGTTTAAGAAGGAATGGATCAAGCACCAAATAGTAATCCGGTAGTTCGCGATAGAGCACTTGCCCAACTAAGCGAGAGACCAGGTTCATCACTGGTCGGGTGTGTGAGTGTGAGCTGTTCTTTCTTTACTCCGTCTTGTTCAGACTTAAAAATTGGCACATTTACTTCTCTCCTAATTAGGCTCTGCCCGTCGAGCGGGTGGGTGCTAACTGTAATATAATATATATATATATATATATATATATATATATATATATATATATATATATATATATATATATATATTATATATATATATATTTTATATATATTTTTTTTTACTGGTTGTATTTTTAGAGCTGTCTGAACCAGGATAATTTGTTATATTATATATATATAATATATTATATATATATAGTATATATATATATATAATATATATATATATAGTATATTATATATATATATATATATATATTACATATATATTATAATATATATATATATATATATCAAAATATGCATATCTTCCCTACAACAATCGGGAAACTAATTCCCTCATAGTTCCTACAGTTCCCCTTATCTCTTTTACCTTTAAATACGTAATGATTATATTATTATTACACTTCTCCAAAACTTCGGAACTGTACTGTAACAGGAGGAAACGAACCAACCACGAAAAGTAAAAGGTAAAGTTAAGAAATTTCTAAAAAGAGATTTTAGATTGTGTTAGACATTTGAAACGACAACAAGTAAAGAAAGTGTGGGATTAAAGGTAGAAAAAGATTAAAGAAGTTCTCGAGTTTGGAACGAAGGAAACTACTAAGAAGTCCTGGTTTAAACACAAGGTAGTAGACTAATTAATAAAAAACTTTTAATTACTTCTCTTTGGATGTTTTAAAAAAAAAAAGAGTTTGGTATTAAATATGTTGTATTTTAGGGATTGAATCTGGTACCGAATCAAGACTAGGTCTGGGACTGAATACGAGGATTGGGTGCGAGTTCGGGACTAAGTACGCCAACTGTGACTGTCTGAAAACTGCGGAATAAACAAATCGGTTCTGGAGGATTTGAGGCAGAAAGACGGTACCGACAGGGATTAGTAACCGGACGAGCCGAAAAATCATAGTGTTCTCGTCGCTGGAAGTGTGGTCGGATTCGCTTTTCAAACCAGACGTATAAGGATTTGGAAAAGTTTGTGGAAATCATCATATTGTTGAGTATTGTGGTAAAAGGATTAATTGTAAGTCATTTATCTATTGTTTATAAACTTTTAAAACAATTTAGTGAGAATATTTTAATATAAAAGAGAGTATCTTATTTATTGATAGGAGTTTAAATATTGTAGAAATCGAGCTGACTTAGAAATAATTTAAAGGTGATTATTGATTTTTAAACGATTCCATTCGATTTTAACAGAGGAAAGTGTATTTATGTTTTCAAGGTTGTTCCCCGATTGTGTCTTATTTATGTTAACTAAAAGTAATGTGCTTTATTATAGCGTAGGTTGTAAATACACAGTAGGTAGGAATTGAAGTAAATATTAATTATTGGGAATTATTTGTAATTATATTTAAGAAAATCATTTGTGTTCAGTTTTCCTATCCTCCATTGGTAAAGCAGAGAGTATTTATTATTTATACATTTAAGGGATAATAATTTTATTACATTGGTGGTTTTCGCAGGGTGCGTGACGAATCTTTGCTTATTTGTTTATTATTGTTAATGAAGAAGGAAAGTTTGAATCCATTAAACAAGTTGGGCGAAGTTAAGA
The DNA here is from genome assembly GCA_015478945.1 of Trachelipus rathkii. Taxonomy (NCBI): domain Eukaryota; kingdom Metazoa; phylum Arthropoda; class Malacostraca; order Isopoda; family Trachelipodidae; genus Trachelipus; species Trachelipus rathkii. Next base: position 13,809 of record JABUQX010115132.1, read on the forward strand.
AGTGTGTTATATGTAGATGACGCACATACTTTGGGGCAAATTGTTCTTTAAAAGGAAAATGGGCAAAGAATAAAGGAGCTGGGGAGGCAAGTAAAAATATAGGGGTTAAAATAGCATGTGGAGTTAGCATGAGTGGGGATAAAGAAAGACTAAAGTTGGAAAAGGAAAGATTGGAAAAAGAATCTTAAAACAACAAGAAAAAGACAATGAGAAGTATAGGAACTAGATACGAAGACAATGCGAAGGTAAGAAAAAACAAGTAAAGGAAAAAATAGATTGATATAATGGGATAGTTAAATTTATTTATAAAATTTATTTGTTTCGGGAAGGGTTATTAGAATAATTGTGTAAATATTGAGCTTTATTACATTATGCATTGCTAGCCTAAAAATATTATTTGAAGGTAGGTTTGATTACTGATCATTATTATTATTGTTTGATATATTCCTTTATTGGAGTCTTCTCGTTCTTATATTTTAACTAAAAGTAAAGTGCTTTATTACAGCGTAGGTTGTAAATACACAATAGGTAGGAATTGAAGTAAATATTAATTATTGGGAATTATTTGTAATTATATTTAAGAAAATTTGTGTTCAGTTTTCCTATCTCCATTGGTAAAATAAAAAGTATTTATTATTTATATATTTAAGGGATAATAATTTAATAACAATATATATATATATATATATATATATATATATATATATATATATATATATATATATATATATATATATATATAATATTATATATTATATATATATATATATATATATATATATAGATTAGATAGATATGATGATAGATGGGATACGTCGATAATAGATAGATAGATAGACTTAAGATAGATAGATATGATAGATAGATAGATTAGATTAGATAGATAGAGAGAGAGAGAGAGAGAGAGAGAGAGAGAGAGGAGAGAGAGAGAGAGAGAGAGAGAGAGGAAGAGAGAGAAAGAGAGATGAGAGAGAGAGAGAAATTCGATTCCCTATTAATTAGAGCAAATTATTAATATAAAAACATTAAATCATTACTGTAATACTACTTATAATAAAAGAATAAATAATAAATAAATGTGAATGATATATCATTCAAAATACACACGCAAAATTACATACCACTTTCAAATTTTCTGCAATATTAACTCGAATGAGGAAAGCCGTGAAGAAACAAACTATTGAAGCCAAATTGAGCTTTTCTTTGTTGCAACTTTTGAAACAAACAAAAAATATTCGTGAGTTTGAGAATAATTTTATAAGAAAAATAAAGCAAGTTTTATAGGTAATCATTAATAATAAAATTTAAAGGTGAGTGAATGAATAGAATATTAAGGAAAATGCCTTCAAAGATGTTTAGTTACGAGTTTATTGTGAGTGTAAAAATGAAAGGAAAATGAAAGGTAAAGAAAAAGAAATTTGACGAATTAGAAAAGCTCTTTTGTTAGATAAATAATTCAGTGTGTTGATATATAATTAGGGTGTTTGGACTTCTTTAATCCTATTATTATTATTATGTAAAGATTTGGTAAACATTATTTTGAACGATCGATGCGAAAATTTCTTTTTTAAAAAGATCGATGTCAAGAGAAGGAAGTGGAATTGGCGAACAAAAATAAGAAAGTGATTTGAGAGAGAGAGAGAGAGAGAGAGAGAGAGAGAGAGAGAGAGAGAGAGAGAGAGGGAGAGAGAGAGAGAGAGAGAGAGAGAGAGAGGAGAGAGAGAGAGAGAGAGAGAGAGAGAGAGAGAGAGAGAGAGAGAGAGATTCTTATCTAAACCCCACCAATCTATCGCAATGAGAAACATATAAATTCATAAGTGCTGATGACAATGAAAAAACGGACTGCTTAATAGAATTGTGATCACCTGAATTTTAAAGATTAGTATATATAAGGTAATAATATATAATCAATAATAATGAATAATAATAATAATAATAATAATAATAAGTAATAATAATAATATATAATAATAATAATAAAATTTTTTATTTATTATTATGTATTATTATTATTATTATTATTATTATTATTATTTTTTTTATTTTATTATTTTTATTATATTATTTATTATTATATATTATATTATTATATTATTATTATTATTATTATTATTATTATTATTATTATTATTGATTATTATTATTATTATTATTAAAAACTCAATATCAGCATTTATTTTAAGCATATTGATGGTTTGTTTTGCTTTTTTCAAGGCCTGCCTAAATGTATTTCTGTGCTCACAGTCAGAAATTTTCTTTAAGTAATTAATCCTGGAATAAAATAAAAAACTATTGATTTAATAACCGTACCAAGCTTTCCTCCGTACACTTCGGACATTTTCAAGAATATGTATTATTTTTATATTTGTGTAAATTAAAACAATTTTGATAATATAAATATCATGATAACTATTATCTCACATACAAAAGTAAAAATTAATAAATCTTTTTTATTCAATACAGTGTTACCAACTTTCCCTTATAAAAAATTTTTAATAAATAAAACATTATTTATATTTTTATGTTTATTACTCGGTTTTGATATGTTGGGTCGTTCAGAGGCAACTGATTCCGAGTGCAATTCATAAACACAATCTTTCTTTCTGTTATGAGAGAAGCTATCGCTGTTATCGGGATTTCTTTTGTGGTGTCTTCCCACTTAACATATATATAATATATAATATATAGAATTATATATATATAATATATATATATATGATATATAATACTATATATACATCACTAACTATATATAGGTACTATATATATATAATTATATATAATATATCTATATATATATATATATATATATATATTTTAATATATATATGATATATACTATATAATATATATACTAATTGATATATATATATATATATATATTATACTATATATATATATATGTATTTATATATATATATCATATATATATATTATATATAGTCTAATATATATAATTAAATATATATATATTATATATATATATATATAGTATATATATATTATATATAATATATTTATATATATATATATATACTATATATATAGTATATATATATTAGAATATATAATTACATGGGTTTTCTACCTTATGGCTCGCGTTTCTCTGAGTCATGAAATTTTAGGTTATGTATTTAAAATCCTTGTCTTAACTTTTTCATGGCTAGGCTAAAATAAAAATTATATAAATCTACTGCCTTTAGTAAAGGTGAAGGGGCAAGTTTTTCTAAGTTTGAATTTACTTCCTTTTATCAATTCATCATTATATTATATAATATAGTGATATAGTACTATATATAGTATTATAATATATTATATAATAATATACTACTATTATATATATATAATATATATATAGTATATATTTATATCGTATAGCCAAGGTATAAGGAGTGATTAAGCCGACAATATTTTGTACGATTTTGGCACTTTATTAAAGCTTTCCAGTTTGAATAATATTTTTTTTAAGATGCCAAATAAAATTTTTTTTTTTTCCCCCCCCCCCCCAAGAAAAAAAGGGGGCCCCCCGCTGGAAGATTATCCTCGAAAAGGTATGACAGCTTAACAGGAAACCAAATACATATTTGAAATCATGCGGTCATAAAGCGTATTACCCCGGATGATGTAAAAAAAATACAAAAAAATTTTTGAAGTTCGAGGAAACATATTTCCATTAGGGGGCTCGAGCCGATGGGGACAGAAGGTGGGGGACGAAGTCCTGCCCCCCCCGTCGTCCCATCCTAGGGGCCGACGAGACCCCGACTCCGTGTATCATTGCGGTCTACCCTTGGGTATTCGTTAGTTTTTAAAAAAAAAAACGATTTTGCATATAATAAGCTTTATACGCTGATTCCAAAATATGTAATTATATTTTTCTGTAAGTGTCGGTACTTTTTCGAGATTTTTTTTTTACATTCTGGTAAATATGCTTTATTCGCTGAATGCCCAATAATTGTAAATTGGTTTTTCGCTGTAAGTGTCAATACTTTTCGCGAGGATAATTCTACTGGCTCTTCTGATATTTGCCTTTTTAAGTTATATATATATATATTATATAGTATATATATATATACTAGTATATATATATAATTATATACTATTATATATAATATTATATATATAATATAGTATATATATATATAGTATATGTATAGCTATATATATATGTAAATATATTATATATATAATATATATATATATATAGTATATATATATATATA
>JABUQX010115134.1:0-2500 GCA_015478945.1 Trachelipus rathkii
GATCTGTTGACCAGAGTGGCTCCTGCCTCCTCAATCTCCTCTTCTCTTCCTAATTAGATTTTTAATGTGTACATATAGGTAAGGAATATCGTTCACTTTTCCATTGCATTTTTTATTTTAAGGTTAATCTCCGTACTGGCGATGAAATCCGGTCTTTACGTCACGTATTAGTAGAAACGGAGTCTCCGTCCGAGCATGCGCGGATGAACCTCTATATTAATATATTCTATATTTATTATATATTTATATTTTTTTAATTATATTTATTTATTATATTATTATATTTTTATTTATTATAGCATATAGTTTTATATATGTGACTATCGGGGGTAGGGGTGATGTAGGGTGGGGTTAGTTGGTGAATAGTATATTATATTTTATATACTATATGGGGGTGTATTATTTAGTCTTATATATAGTATATGTAGAGTTTATTTATTAGTGTGGGTTTTGTGTATTATGATTGTGTAGGTAGAATGGGGTGGTAGTTGTATATAGGTGAGTATTTATATGCTATGAGTTAGAGTATATATATAGTTTAGGTTAAGGTTGTGTAGTGACTTAGTTTTTATATGATTAATAGGTTTGTTAGCTTGGTATAGTATAGTTGTGTATTATATATTGCGTGGTTAGGTTACGTAGTAGTTACTGTATATATTATTATAGTTGATTGATGGTAAGTAGTGAGAGTTTTTTTGGTGGGGTGTTGGTGTGTTTTATGGTTTCTTTAATAATTATATGAATATGTTATTGAGGTTAATGGTCAGCGAATAGTAGTATATATATTGTTATTAGTTGTATATTATCTGGGTTATTATTATGTAGGTTTGATATTAGAGTGGGCTGTTATTGACCATAGTATGGCATATAGTATGGTTATTGATTAGTATATTAGATATATTCATGATTATTATATATATATATATATATATATATATATATATAAATTTATATACTTTTTTATTCATATATTATATATTTATATATATTTTATATAATATTAATATATTATATATATATATTATGATATATATATATATATATATATATAATATATATATATATATATAATATATATATATATATATATCTTACGTCTTACTTCTTTTCTCAGGGAAGCCTACGGTCTGTCAGAGCATACAGTATCGAGCTTTACGAGTTCTTTCCAGAAGTACACCTACCTCCATTAGCTGACTAATCGCGGGCAGTCCATGTCTTCTCAGGGATCTCTTCACGCAATTTCTCCACCTTACACTCCGTCTTTCTCTCGGCCTTACTTTCTCCACTCTCCACCTCCTCCTTCACCTTCTACTCGCGACTCGTTGTTCTCCCGGCATCCTTTCTATATGTCCCCACCATCTTTATGTCTCCCGAATCTATCCCGTTCAACAAACACCACACCAACCCCTTCCCTAACATACTCGTTTCTCACGCTCTCTCTCCTCGTATTTTCCACTATCGTCTTCAACATCTTCATTTCAGTAGCTTCGATTCTTTTTTTCTTCCCGTGTTGTGATGCTCTATGTTTCTGATCCTTATGTCAATGTGGACGTACAAGTATACTATCAAAAATTATCTTTTTTACTTAATCCATCACCCGATCTTTAATAATTGAATACAAAGTCTCCCTATTCTTCCCTATTTTTTCATTCTTGCTTCCACTCTCGCACGCATCCTCTATTGCCCGTAAATACACCACCCAGGTACACAAACTGATCCATATTTCATAATCTTTCTCTCCTATCCTCTCTACCCACTCTCCTTATTACTGCCTTTTTCGTATTCTTCTCTAAACCAAGCTCCCCCAAATTTCTGGCAAAAATTTAATAACTTCTCTCAATACCCCGTTCTCCCCACTCTGAAACGCCAAATCGTCAGCGTAAAAAATGATATTACCATCCAGATTAGGAAATTACTTTTATATTTCTGATCACAACATCCAAATAAGCTATAAAGAGTAGGGGAAAAGGAACACTGCCCTGTCTCACTCCTTTAGCATCTCAAATCATTTCTCATTTTTATATCCAGTTCTCCCTTTATATTCACAAACGCTATACAAGCTTTTTCCTTCACCCCATACACCTCACCCAGCATTCTCCAAAGTCTGGCTCTGGGTTCCGTGTCAAATGCCTCTCTTAAGTCCAAGAAGGCTAAGTATGCTGTTTTATTAAGTTCCAAACTCTTCTCCAACACTATTCTTAAAGCAAACGGCAGGTCTGAAGTACTCCTGCTCTTCCTGCACCCATATTGTTCCTCTCTAAACTGTTTCTCTATAACTCCTTTTAATCTTTTTTCTAAAAACCTTTCATACAATTTCGCTACATGATCCAACAAAGCTATTATTCCCTCAATTTCCACACTCTCCGGTATCTCCTTTTCCTTTATAAATGGGCAAAATAACTTTTATCCCTAATCTACCGGGTACTATACCCTCCATGTATCACTTATTAAAAGCTCCACTATTTTCTTTAATTCTTCTCATCCTTCCCTTATCAACACT
>JABUQX010115134.1:12500-20000 GCA_015478945.1 Trachelipus rathkii
TCATACTTCATTCAAAATTGCACCAGAGAAATCAACATCAAGCTTCATACATGCCTACCAAACTTGCTCATTCAGTTGTTAATTCGCCATCAGGGGAGGATCCAATATTTGGTTCGTGCTACTCCAAATTTTCACCCCCCTAAAAATAGACATAAAATTCGGAATTATCAGGCGATTTTGACGCTATAAAAACTAAACTGTAGTTTTTATATGACCTCTAAAACGTTGTTTTCCGGTGTTTTTCTGTGTCTGTGATCATTCTTTCAAAATTTTCAATTTTTCAAAACCCATGATTTTAACATTCTTCGTATCAACTTCCAGAATTTTTTTCAAACTTGAAATATACATAGATGTGTCCATTACCTACAATAGTCACATAGAATTTTTTCGATTTTTTGAGTTTTGTGCTCAGCGTTGTCCAATTTCCAAACCCACTTTTTTTTGGATTTTGAAATGAAAAATTGCTATAATTTTTTTCCTGTTAGGGCGAAGTGGATGAAATTTTCAGAGCATATGTAGTCGGGGGAGAGGCACGTTTTTTACTTAGATAGTTTCTTTTTATATGCATTAGTTTTGGATTTGTTCTTGGAACAAATTTAAAAAAAAATTTTGAATTTTTTTTTTAAATTTTGTTTTGAGTATACAAAAAAATTATCTAAGTAGAAAAGATGTATCTCGCCCGACTATACAAGCCCTGAAAATTTGATGTTGATCGGATAAGTAGAAAAAAAATATATCAATATTTTACCTTTTTGAACGATTAAATTTTTGAAAAAGTAAAATATTGATATATTTTTTTCTACTTATCCGATCAACATCAAATTTTCAGGGCTTGTATAGTCGGGAGAGATACTCCTCTTTTACTTAGATATTTTTTTTGTATACTCAAAAGAAAATTTATAAAAAATTTCCCAAATTTTTTTTTCAAAAAATTTGTTCCAAGAACCAATACAAAACTAATGCATATACAAAGAAATTATCTAAGTAAAAATATGCCTCTCCCCCGACTACATATGCCCTGAAAATTTCATCCACTTCGCCTGAACAGGAAAAAATTATCGCAATTTTTCATTTCAAAATAAAAAAAAGTGGGTTTGGAAATTGGACAACGAAGAGCACAAAACTCAAAAAATCGAAAATATTCTATGTGACTAATGAAGGTAATGGACCCATCTATACATATTTCAAGTTTGAAGTCATTTCGGAAAAAATTCTGGAAGCTGATACGAAGAATGTCAAAAACATGTGTTTTGAAAAATTGAAATTTTTGAAAGAATGACTACAGACACAGAAAAACACCGGAAAACAACGTTTTAGAGATAAAAAAAAGCTACAGTTTGGTGTTTATAAGGTCAAAATCGCCTAATAATTCCGAATTTTATGTCTATTTTTAGTGGGGTGAAAATTGGGCGTAGCACGAACCAAATATTGGATTCTCCCCTTCAATGAAGACCACTTCATCAACTGAGCAACAGGACCAAAAGTTCACAATAGTGTTCCATGGTTCCGCTTTAAAGACGCGAAGTGTTATGTAGTGAACAAATAATTATAAACAAAGAAAATTTTAACATTATGAGTGTTTAAAAAAAGAGAAACGAAAAATTAATTATTGTATAACTTTTATAATTTACAATATTCATTTTAAGTCTTTTCTTATGTAATTATCCTTGTCATATTAAAAAAAATCCCTTTTTCTACAGACATGAACTGCAACAATATTTTTTGTATATTTTTTGTTTTGTTTTGAAATTTTATTCTACTGTTATCATTATTTGTATTTGTATTGCTTTGTCATGTTTAATAAAAGAGTAAAAAATCTCATAAAATAAGTTGTTTAACATTAAAACCAATTAAAAAAAAAAACAAGAGCATGGTTTAAGACAAGAAAGCTGAAAACGAAAAAGAAAAGAAAAAAAATCAAAACAGAAGAATATGGAGGCGAACTACATCAACTACCTTTGAAGTAGAGGCACAGGACAAAAGATAACAAACAACAACTCCTCCATTTTATATATATATATATATATATATTATAATATTAATATCATATAAATATATATATATATATATAATATATATATATATATATATATATAATATATTATATATATATTATATATATTACTTATATATATATATAAATATATGTTATATATTAAATAAATATATATATATATATATATATAATATATAATATATATATATATATATATATATATATATATATATATATATATATATATATATATATATTTTATATATATATATATTTAAACATTTCAGGCATGGAAACTATTTTTACAAGAGCATTCGTTCTTAAAAAAACTATGTGATGCCTAACTAGATCACATCACTCCTGACAACGGAAGTGCTCGATGCATAGCAGATGAATTAATAACATTTCTAGTTGATTCTGATAGTTCTCAGTCACTTAAAGCAATGTTATGCGATGGTGCTCCTGTAAATACTGGCCATATAAGTGGTGTAATGAAACTAATTGAAATTCTTATTTAGATGTTTTTTCAGTAGCTAAAATGCCTTCCTCATGCTATTGAACTGCTCTTAGACATGTTTTTAAAATGATTGATATTAAAATATCGGACCCAAAAAGCTTCACAGGTTTGATTGGAAATGAAATAAAACTGAATTTAACAGCTAAGCATAATAGAATTTGTGTCAGTGCAATGTGAAATTGAATTTCCTGAAGAAATAGCTAGAGACCTTAGTGGTGACCAAGCATATCTCTATGAAATATGCACTGGAATTAAATCGGGTGAGAAAAACGAATGTGACGTAGAAAAATCTTTATTAGCCCTAGTTTTTGTGATATACAGTAGATGAAAATATGGTATTTTAACAGATTAAGTGAAAACGATACATTTTAATTACATACCCAACAACATTGAAAGTGCATTTGCAGTGCAGTGCAAGTGGAGTCAATAACTTATCTTGGTCCCCTACCTTCATAAAAAAAAAATGCTGATAGGCAGTCTTCCGAAGAGGCGTCAGATTGCGTTTCTGTGACGAAAATGTTATTTCATCACATATGTAGCAAAAATTATTCACTAAATTAAAACATTTTCGTGGCATTTTGATATAACAAATTTTACACTTCAAAAGCACTCCAAAACCAGAAATTTTGAAAAAATAATACATAAACAATATGAAACTCACAGTCACATTAACATTTATTACGTTTATAACCTACAAACATCTGGGAAGCGTCCTGCCTTGTCAGTTGACAGGTGTAACAACTCTCAAAAACAAAATTTCCCCCGTCCTACAAATGTAGACTCTTGAAAAATTACAAGGCACTGTATATCCAAAACAAGAGCTAATCGATCAATTTTATGGTGATATTTGAATTCAGCAGGTGGAAATACATAAGAATACGCTAATTGAGAGCACGATACAATTTCATTGTTGGGCGTGTAATTAGAGATCTCAGTAATGACCAAAAATATTTCAACCAATTATGCATTGGAATAAAGTCTGACATTTCTCAGCATTTCACAGCGAGGGGTAGGAGAGGAGAGATGCATATCTCCAATATTTACAGTTTGTAAAACAGATATCCATTTTGAACTCCCTGTAGGGTGTGAAATTAGGTTTCCATATGTATGTATATATATATATATATATATAATATATTATATATATATATAATATATATAATAGTTATATATTTATTATATATATATATATATATTATATATATATATATGATATATATATATATATATATATATATATATATATATATATATATATATATATATATATAATGTATTTATGTTGCTTGATACGCAAAATTATAGATACAGGATATCAAACCCTTGTCTATTGGACATGATTTTAATATTATTTAATTCTACAAAGCTTTATCTGATCTTAGAAAGAACAGCAATATCATCATTACGAAAAGCGATAAAGGTAACCAAATTGTAGTAATAGACCACATAGATTACATAAATAAATGTAATAACATGCTCTCTTATACAATACTTATACAATACTTAATAAAAATCCCTTCAAAAAATTCTCAAAGCAACTTTAACAAAAATCTTAAACTTATCTGCACACAAACACCTGACATTCATAATACAAATAAATCATACATGACTAATCTTGCTTATTTCTACGGTCTTCCAAAGTTCATAAACTCAATCACCCCTTACGACCAATCATTTCTAATACAAACTGTGTCACCTATAAACTATCTTCTTGGTTATACTCACAACTTACACATTTAATAGGCAAAATTTCAACTTATCATCTTTCTACCACTCAAGAATTTATACAACGAACACAAACACTTAACCCTACTACACACCAGTTTCTTAGCTTTGACGTCGCCTCTCTTTTCACTTCTGTTTCAGTCTCTTTTACACTGAACTTTCTTGAGAACTATTTACAGGAAAACAATATCTCACTAAACTATTCTTTTAACCTTTTAAAAAAACTAATTCTTCTTACACTTGACCATTCTTTTTTTACTTTCAATAATCTATTTTTCAAAAAAATTTCTGGTTTAGCAATGGGTTCCCCACTATCCCCCACTCTAAGCAACATTTTCATGGAGCTCATTGAACACTACTTTATAACTTCTCACCCTACTCTTTCTAACTCTACATGGCTCCGCTATGTAGACGACATTTTTTGTGCAATTCCTTTAAACACCAATATAAATAATATTCTTCAACACATAAACAATATACATCCTTCCATCTCTTTCACCTATGAACTTTCACAAAATTCTTCTATTCCTTTTCTCGACACCCTAGTTTCTTGGAAAAATTCACCACATCTTTCTTATTCTGTATATAGGAAACCAACTTTCTCTTTATCATACATACATTGGTTTTCCACACATTCACTTAACACTAAAATAGCTACTTTAACTTCTCATTATCTTAGAGCACTCCGACTTTGTTCTCCTGCTAATCTTCTTTCAGAAACCAAATTTCTTTACTCAACCTTTTCTAAACTCAAGTATCCTCCATATTACATAAATCTAGCATATAAAAAAGCAAAGAAAATATTTTATAACAGTAACCCCTCTCTCCCAAAAAACAACATCACATATCTTCCAGTACCTTATAACATAGAACATTACAGTAAGAAACATCTCCCTAAGAATATTTGTTTTACCAAAAACAACACAATTCCTTTAAAAAATATATTCAAACCTCCTAAAACCAATAACTTACAAACCAACTGTATTTATATAAAATATCATGTTATGACTGCTAGAATATATATATATATATATATATATATATATATATATATATATATATATATATATATATATATATATATATATATATATATATATATATATATATATATATATATATATATATATAATATATATATATATATAATATATATATATATATATATATATATATTATATATATCAGAGGTGGGCACTTCCGCACTTTAGTCCGCGCTAGTCGCGGCTAGTCCGCTCCGAGGCGGAACTACCAGAATTAGGTGCGGACTAGGCGGAGGTGCGGAGTGCCGTCAGGAAATTAGGGCGACTTGCACGTGGGCGGATCAAAAAAAAGTTTCCGCTCTTTTGTTCCGCACCTTTTAAAAAATGAAAATATAGTTTACTTATTAAGAATTCTTATTGGTTATAATAAAGAAATATAATTTTTATTTTAAGTTTATAACTAATTATACTTTTTGTCTAAGACTTATTGTTTTTATAATTAAACTTGCAAAAAATAATCTCAAACTCCTTAAAGGTAACAATATATAATAAATAACTTTAAATTGATTTTTATAGACTGAATGGCCATTACCGCTCATCTATAACTTTAATTAATTATATTATTACATAAATAACTAGGCAATATCTAAATCAATTCTGTGTAAAACCCAAATATATATAATATATATATATTTGGGTTTTACACAGAACTGATTAACATATATATATATATATATATATATATATATATATATATATATATTATATACTAATATTATATATATATATATATATATATATATATAGTATATTATATTATATATATATATATATATATATATATAATAGCTTAAACTTAAACTTAAACATTAGCATCGACTCTGAAGGAGTCGAGGCTTTCATGGATTCTACTAAAGTCTTGGACGAAATAGACCTTCTTAAGGGTGGACAGGGTGGTCAAAATATATCAGAAGGGAGGCAGAATGATTTAGGTGAGGACTTTAAATTAGCATGGACTGCTTGAAGTGAACTAACACCAGCACTCCTTTCACCAAGGACATCTTTCCCCTTTCAGCATAGGCAGAATTTCTTGAACTTGTTCATAAAATATAATACACCTCTCCCTTAGTTCTGCGGATGTAGAGCGAATATTTAGTATTGGTGGGGATATTTTGGGGGCAAAGAGTCAGCCTTTACTGCTTTTAATTTTGAGCACCTAATCTTTTTTTGAAAGGTAATATGGATCTCTTGTCCTTTGAAGACGAACATTGAGGAGGAAGTAGAAAATCCCGAGATTTTGTAAATATTCATATCAATTTTTCATATAATAATTATAAAATAAATCTTTGTAAGATAATGTATATTAATTAAAGGAATTAAAAATAAATTAGAATATTTATATATTATAAATTTATTTATATATATAAAATATTATATAAATCTTTTAGTGAAGTCGCACATTAATTATTAGCGGGAGACGTGCGGACGTGCGGACTTGCGATAGCGGAGGTTTGATGGTCTGAATAAGTGCGGAGGAGCGCTAGCGGTTACCTTTTCTCGAAGTGCGGAGGTGCGCTAGCGGACTACGTTTTCTCGAAGGCGGGGTGCCCCCCTGCTGATATATATATATATATATAATATTATATATAATATTACTATATATATATATATATATATATATATATATATATATATATATATATATATATATATATATATATATATATATATATATATATTGAGACAAACAAAATGATTTGCCCAGGAGAACTTACCAACATAGTTATGATTTGAACATCGATGCCCCCAATTCCGCTCTCACTGCCCACAGAACCTCAAAACAACATAGAATTAATATTAAAGAAACTTCCGTCCTGAAATATTGCAACAATACCACTAAAAGGAAATTAATTGAGTCAATATATATTTATAATACTGGAAATTTCAACAAAGTATTGGGCGATGTAAAATTAGACAAGATCCAAAATTCAATTCTTCTAGATTCATACTACTTGAAGGACATCAAGAAGGAAAATAACAACCAACTATAAAATTTATTGAAATTTATTCCTTGTCATAAAATTCGTCAGTTCCTAATTTTCACATTCTGAAAGAGGTCCAGTTGAATTTGTCATGGACGAAAGCTAAATTAAGTGAAAATAAAATAAAAATTTTTAACTGTTCTTTTTTAAGAATTTTTTTAAAGATTTGCTATGTGTTATTAAATAATATTAAAATCATGTCCAATAGACAAGAGTTTGATATCCTATATATATAAT
>JABUQX010115134.1:30000-32500 GCA_015478945.1 Trachelipus rathkii
CTAGAAGAGGCGCCCCAATCCATATCCTCAAAACTACAACAGCTACGCCGGGAAAGGAATACATTGCTGAATCCTGGCACAATTTTACCTAGAAACTGGTAAAAAAAAATAAAAAAATCATATCTTGAAAACACTACAAAAGCTACAGGGAAATGAAATACATTTTTGGAATCCTTGTAAAATTAATGGTTAGGAAAATGTAAAAAAAAAAAAAAACAAAAAATAACAAATAAAAATTGGCTTTTTTTTTTTTTGGGGGGGGGTTTGATGGGAGGAGGTTAGAGAAATAAGAATGATTTGTAAAGGTTTACACGGCATTTTAAGGTGGGCTCGAGCCGACGGGGAACACAAAAGGGGGGGACGTTTTCCATACCGCGGTAGGGGAGGGGCGGAGAACCCCCGCGACACCCAAATTACCAAAGAGCGGGGGTTCGGAGACCCTCCCCGAGGGAGGGAATTAGTCCTACCCCGTAGTTCTCCGGAAGGCCGAGAGACCCCGGCTCTGCCATCGGTTGCGGTAATACCCTTGGGGTATCTTTAGTTAAATAAAGCAAAATTTTAATAGAAAGTCTATTTATTTTAACGAGTAACCAATCAAAGGTCTCTAAATAGGCCTTCTAATCATATTAGAAAATATATTAAAATATAAATTTTTTTTTTTTTTGACAGTTTTTCTATCCAATTTTTTACGAGGATTCAAAAAATGATTCCTTTTTTTTTTTGCTATTTTAAGTTTTTGATATATATTTTAATATTTTCTTTTTTTTTTTTTTTTTTTTACCATTTTTTTCGCACTAAAATTGGACCAGCTTTCCAGCAATGTATTCCTTTTCCCGTAGCTGTTGTAGTTTTGAGATAGGATTGTGGCTCTTCTAGAGGCTGAACCATATATATATATATATATATATATATATGATATATATATATATATTATGTCTTTATTTCTATTCTATTCTCTATAAAGAATATAATATTGAAAAGATATATATTAGTATATATTATATATATACTATATATATATATATAATATATATATATATATATATATATATATATATATTATATATATATTAATATATTGGTCAGGCCTCCAAGAAAGCCAACATGCACGTAACTAAAAAACTATAACAGCTACGGGAAAATAAATAACATTTTATTATTCAGGAGACATTTTTACGCAATTAAATTTGAAAAAAAAATAAATAAAAACGCTTTTGACAAATTTAAATAGTTTCAAATGTTGAAAAACTTGTATGTATTACCGTTTTCTGAGAATTTTCCAAGAAACTCGCTACTCGAGTGAGCAGGGCACAAAGGTGCCATGTTGAATTTTTTCTTTTAACTAAGCAAACCTCCACGGGTTAAAACAAGGACGATAGCAAGAGTCGGGTTTCTCGGGCTAACGGGGGACGACCTCTGTCCCTCCGTTGGCTCGAACCCCCTAAAAAGATATAAAAAGAAAAAATAATATTTTCTCAAAGCGTAAACTTAAAAATAAACTATTTGGCAACGTTTGCCCTCGGGAAGTAATGTACGGATTCAAGGTCATTCACACCGAAGCTTGCTCGATCTAAAATTATAATAGTATATAAGGTGGTATTAATAAATATTAGAATAAATATTTTTTTTTTTAAGGTTTCATCGATGAATTGCTTGCTAAATCAAAATGTTTATTTTTTTACCTCGTAGCTGTTATAATTTTTTAGTTACATGCATGATGCTTTCTGGAGGCTGGGGCATATATATATATATATATAATAATATATATATAATATATGATATATACTAAGTATATATATATATAACTATATATTATATATATATATATATATTTATATATATATAATATATATATATATATATATATATATATATATATATAATATATAATATTCTTTCTTTCCTTTTCTTTATCTTCTATTTTCCCAAGAATGGGAGTAAGGTGCGTAACGAGCATCGGAAAAGAAAGCAGTAGGAGAACATGACAAAAGTCGAAAAGAAGCCCAGCGCTTAGCAGCCGCCAGCTCCTCACGTAAACATTAATTAGTAGAATCGTCATGTAAGGGTTCATAGCCTTGCCCAGGTGGGACCACAACCAATACCCCATCACAATCCGGCCGCCATTCACTCCTATTATGCACGTCTTTATTCTCGTATCTGCCAAACTCACCTTTCTCATCCTTCAGACATTCGTTTCACCAGACTCAATGCCACTTTCTGCTTTCGGTCCGCTCGCCGCCAGCCGTCTTTTCCGCAACACACTCGGCCACTATACATCCACTTTAACCAACCGACTATCATTCATTGTCTTTCCACATGACGCAAACCATGCTCAGCATTACTTTATTTATTCTCCTCATTTACCCCTTTTCTTCACACCAACATACAACTCTCTAATACGTTCATTTCTCATTTTATCAATTCTTCTTACACCTAGCATGCCCCTAAGATGTCCATCTGAACACAGAACTTTAGATCTATACTTCTTATTCCAGCCATA
>JABUQX010115135.1:0-43434 GCA_015478945.1 Trachelipus rathkii
GTATTTTTGTTTGGCTTTGCGAAATGCTGAATTAATGACATAAGGAGGATATTTTAGTTTGATGAAAGTAGAAAAAGAAATTGAGTTTCTGTTGAGAGATTAGGAGGAGAGCAAACTCGAAGGGCTCTAAGATAGAGGGCAGTTAGTGTAGCTAATTTTGTGTTATATGTATGAGTCGAAAACCAATGTATATAAGTGGAGGAAGAAGTGGGTTTTCTGTAGACAGAAAAGGATAGATGTGGAGAGTTTTTCAATGAAATTAAAGTATCAAGAAAAGGTAGAGAAGAGTTAATAGGTAATTCATGTGTGAAGGAGATAGAGGAATGAATGTTATTGATATGTTGTAAAATGAAATTTATATTGATGTCATTTGGAAGTGCGCAGAACACGTCGTCCACATAACGAAGCCATGTGGCATTAGAAAGAGAAGGGTGATGAATAATGTAGTGGTGTTCAAAGAGTTCCATAAAATATTGCTTAAAGTGGCAGATAAGGGAGAACCCATTGAGAGGCCATAAGTTTGTTTGTAAAAAGAATTGTTAAAAGTAAAGAAACTGTGAAAAAGTGTGAGAGAAATAAGTTGCTTAAGAAGGGAGAAAGGATAATTTAAAGTGATGTTATGTTCTTGAATATAGTTTTCTAGTAAGTTTAGAGTAAATGGGACAGGTACGGAAGTGAAAAGGGAGGTGACGTCAAAGCTAAGAAATTGGTGTGGAAGGATTAAGTGTATGAATACGTTGTATGAAATCTTCTGTATTGATGAGATGGGAAGGTGAAATTTTGCCGATTAATGGTTTTAATTCAGAAGATAACCAGGAAGAAAGTTTTTAAGTAGTGCAATTGGTATTGGAAATGATAGGGCCTAAGGGGTGATTAGGCTTGTGAATCTTTGGCAAGCCATAGAAGTGGGCAAGATCAGTCATGTACGCCTTATTTTTATTATAAATGTCGGGTATATTACTACTTGCGTTCAAGAAATTTAAATTATATATATATATATATATATATATATATATATATATATATATATATATATATATATATATATATATACATATATATATATATATATATATTATTATATATATATATATATATATATATATACTCAAAACTTCTAAGAACGTTTGTAACATTAGAGGTAGTAGTGCTTAGTATATACATATATGCACCTGAAAGAGGTTCTTTTGTAAAGAACGAAAATTTGTGCTAAACTACTATTTATTAAAATTAATTGTTATATATTTTATTCAAGATCTACTACATTTATTTAAGGCCTTACTTACCTCTCTCTCTCTCTCTCTCTCTCTATATATATATATATATATATATATATATATATTATATATATATATATATATATATATATATATATATATATATATATATATATATATATATATATATATATATATATATATATATATATATATATAATAAAAAACCTATTTTTCTAGAAAATCAATTGTTTTCTAAAAATTTCTTTCAAAAATATTTATTTAATTTAATTAATTAAATGTATTCCTTTTACATAATTAAAATTATTAATTAATTGAAATTATATTGTATTTTCATCCTACGTTTTAAGACTTTCAGTGCTTTTGACTTGCATTTCTAATTTTAGCTAACCCCGGCCCCGGCCCCGGCATCTGCCTTTTAGCCATCCTCTCTAGATGTCCCAGCCACCTCAGTTGTGTCTTTTCTATCTTATTTCTCATCACACATACCCCTGCTCTCTCTCTTATATGTTCATTTCTCACTCTATCTCTTCTGGTCTTTCCCAGCATTACCCTCAAAGGCCTCATCTCCGCTTGTATTCTGCTTCTTGTGGATACGTTGGTCGTCCAACTCTCCCCCCCATTTATCAATATGGGGGTCAAAACATTCTCAAAAATTATTTTTTTTCACCAGCAGGGGCACATTCTGATTCTTCAGCAAAGGATAGAAAACGTTCACGCTTCTTCCGTATTTTCCTATCTTTTCGGCGATATCTTTCCCAACTCCTCCCCTGTTTCCAAACACACTTCCTATATATTTAAAACTTTCTATCTCTTTTATGCTGCTGTCACCTATCTGGATATTTAAACCATCTCTATATCTTTCTCTATTTATTATCATAAACACCGTATTCTTCTTATTCATTTTCAGGCCTCCCTCTTCGAAACACTTATTCCACCTTTCCCGTCCCTCTGCCATGTCTTCCTCCTTCACGCTCCAGAAAGCTATATCGTCGGCGTATGCCAAAATACCCTATTCATCGTTTTTATCCCATTCTGCTTTAAAATTACCTAGAAACTTATCTAAATATGCAATGAACGAAAAAATCCTTTTCATTCTCATGTCCTATCCTCGCCTTGCACTTGACACACCTTGTCATTTTCATGTCCAGTCTCACCTTGCACTTACACACCTCGTACAAGCTTGCATTGAGCATTCTCCCCGTAACTCCATATTCTTCCTCCAGACATCTCCACAACCCATCTCTAGGGCACTGAATCAAAGGCCTTTGCAAATCCACGATAGCCACACACACTCACAAATATTAAATGCACTTTTATAATTATATATATATATATATATATATATATATATATATATATATATATATATATATATATATATATATATATATATATATATATATATATATATATATATATATATTAATTCAATTAAATAAATAATTTTGAAAAGAGATTTCGGAAAATATTTGATTTTCTTGAAGATATTTTCTTTAAATAAATAAATACATTAATATTTTAACAATTATATTTATTTCCTTTTCCGAATTCGTGTGATATATCAAATTTCAAATATTTTTATGTTAAAAACTCGGAAAAATTATAATTTGGCCTCAATTTTAATTTGAAATCATAGTAAATACCAAAAAAAAATTGATTATATTTAGGTATGTTTATATATTTTGCATCAATTTATAACAAAGGAGTAATGGAATTAAAATATATTTTTTTATTTTGTTTGATTTAACCCTCTATTATTTAGTGTAAATTTACAGTTAACCCCGGTAGAAACCCCGGTTTTTCCTGATTTTTGGCCGGGGCCGGGGCCGGGGCCGGGGCCCCGGTCGGTTCCTAATCATCACCCACCTTTTTTCCCCATTGACTGGGAGGGAGTAAGGTGCGTCACATGTACCGGAAATAGAAAAGTAGTAGAAGAATATGAAGCAAGTCGAAAAGAAGGCCCAGCCTTACCGCTCCCTTTATATCCTTAAGTGAAAACTCGTCTCATTCATAAAATCCACACTAGGGCTTCATGGGACTGCGATGGACCCTCACTATGGCATCTCGCCAATGTATTGTTCGTTCCTTGGCCCAGGTGGACCAAAACCATACCCCCCTCGAAAAACCCCACCATTCACTCCTATTATGCACCTTTCTTCTCGCCTCAAACTCACATTCCTCTTTTTCAGTCATTCCTTTACTGACTCAATCCACTTTTTCTTCGGTCTCCCAACCGGACGATTCCCAGCACACTCACCACTATATATACGCTTAACCAACAGACTATCATCCATCCTTTCCACATGACCAAACCATCTCAATGTACTTTCATTTATTCTCTCATTTCCTCCTATTTCCTCCTATTTCTTCTACACAATTCCTTAATATGTTCATTCCTCATTTTATCAATTCTTCTCACGCCTAACGAGCCCCTAAGATTGTCTATCTGAACACATTGTACTTGAGTACTTGAGATTCAAGGCCTCTTTTCTGATCATTACCTCATCATTTATGATATTAATGATGAAAGGTCATGTATATTCCTCTCATGGCGACCCAGCTTTTTTGAACCGGAAGACTTAGTTTCTTTACATCCATCAAAGGTTTAATTGCACCAGCCACCTTCCTACCATTTACAACTTTTCTTTTAAACTCTGCATCGTCCGTTCCCTGTTCATCCAACATAGATCCCAAATAGACAAAACCATGATGCTCTAGCCCGGGAAGCTGTCATCATCCAAATATATCTAACACACCGAGAACTGTCCTCACTCAAACACAACCTTACTTCTTATATATATATATATATATATATATATATATATATATATATATATATATATATATATATATATATATATATATATATATATATATACATAAATATATAAAAAATATATTTATATAAATATATATATATATATAAATATATATATATAGATATATATATATAGATATATATATATATATATATATATATATATATATATATATATATATATATATATATATATGCACAAAGAAATACTTAAGCAATATTATTGCACCTGTCCTTCTCTAGTTGTGACTTAAGGTACAGCAAAATATTTATGGTTTGCTACAAAACCCATCCACATCTGCGGATAGTGCACATCTTGTTGGCAAAAAGGTATATAACATTTAGATTTGTATTAAATTCTTAAGATTTTAAATATTTGAAAGACTTTGCATCTTTTTTGAGAATCTAAAACCCATTATGATCAAATAATTTAAGAATTTAAATTTATTGTCTTAGCCAACGTGAGGTCCCCCTAGGGTCGGAGGTCCTTGCCTTTAGTTTACTTCACCTAATGCACAATCGTGCGCTATATTAAACAGGGTACTGTTCAGATCTGTTTGTAATCAGTTGGGGTGAAAATGTGGGTCCTTTCCTTTTCATTTTTCCTGTCATATCTTTGTTAAAATTAGGTTTAGGATGATTATATTTTTTTTTATTTCTATGTTTTAGTGTATTTTAGATGAAATTCAATAATAATAATAAAAAAAATTTGGATATTTTTTTAGCCTCTTTTTTTGGGGGGGGGAAGGGTATTTTTTATTTTGGAAGGTTAGGTTATTTCAGGATCCAATAAAAGTTAGGTTATTAGGTTAAGTTAAGTTTGGTTTGTTAGGATTTTATATATATATATATATATATATATATATATATATATATATATATATATATATATATATATATATATATATATATATATATATATATATATATATATATATATAAGTTCACATCTCACTCAAGGGTATAACCCTATTCAAGGAGAGGAACTTCTCTAGCTTATTTCTACCTAGGGTCCGAACTAGGATTCGAACCCACGACCTTGCCATGCGACTCCGTCGCTCTACCGTTTGAGCCACGGCATAAAATAGTTTAGGTTAGGTTGGTTAGGTTATGTTAAGTTAGGTTAAGTTAAGTTTTGTTTGATTAGTAGGTTGGTCAAAAAGTGCTGAATACGCAGAACAATTCCCAAAAGTGCTCAATTTTATTTATTTGCTTTTTATTATTATTATTATTATTATTATTATTATTATTATTATTATTATTATTATTATTATTATTATTATTATTATTATTATTATTATTATTATTATTATTATTATTATTATTATTATTATTATTATTATTATTATTATTACAATTATTGATGAATTTCATTTAAAATTCACTTGAAACATATAAATGAAAAAAATCGTCCTAAGTCCGTTTTTAACAAAGAAATGACGGGGACATGAAACGGAAAAGCTCTTAATAGAGTTCAGATTGATAGTAATTGGTAATTTTGAGGAAGCAGCGACAGGTCTAGCTACTACTGCTGTGGGTTAAACTAGCTCAAGAAGCTCACCTTTAAGTAATGATGATCCAGCTAGTTACTAGACTACGAAAACGAATTTATGCATTGGGACCATAAACACTAGTACAATGAAGATCAAGGAAGAGATGGTAGAGCTGATGAAGGAATGAAAACTGGACTTATTAGGGATGTGAAGAACGCATACCCTCCATGAATATAACGAATTTTTGTATAAGGGGAAAATATAGAGAGAGAATTCAGGGTGGATATCATACCGATAGCTCAATTGGCAGGTAGAGTTGAGGAAGTAAGTTACAAAAATGAATCAATTATTTCAATACTACTCGTCAGAATTGGAGAAAAGTCTATAAAATGAACGTGTATGTGTCTCACCGTGGTAGAAACATACACCTGGTGAAATACATAGACCTGCACGTGTCTCACATGGGAGACCACAGGAGAAATAAACATTATATGAACAACTGCAAAGTGAATATGATGCAGCAAATGGAGAAATAAAAATTTTCATGGGGGATTTTAAAGCATATATTGGAGGAGATAGGGAAAGAGTTGAAGCGGTTGTAGGGTGCTTGGGGTGCGTTGAAAGAAATCAAGAAGGAGTGTGCCCGTCAGATTTTGCCGTTAGTAAACTGCGTGTCAATAATGAACACTTTCTTGGCCACGGGGATTCACATAAATGGAGCAGGTGTCGCTGGAGCAGCATAATTGGGGATTATGCTGATAAACAAATGATAGGTTTAATAACTTTAAATAATAAAAGGATAATGATAGATGTGAAAAGCGTCCTATAAAAATCACTGGACTTAGATCACAGACTGGTGCTGAGTAAAGCTAAAGTGAAGAAGCCAAATGAAGTGAGAAACATTGCGCGAGAAAGAATAGCGGCAGAAAAAAATAAAGAGGAAGGAGTCGCTGAATTATTGAGAGAAAAATTAAGCGGATATGTACCAGGAAAGGAAGAGGAATTCATGGGTATGGAGGAGGAGTGAATAAATTTCAGGGGCACTTTGAGAACATGTTCCAAGAAAGTCCTGGAAATCAAAAGGAAAAAATGAATGTGAAGAAGGAAAAAATTGTAGGTTGACAGATAAAATTAAATATCTTGAAGAAAAAAAACATCGTTTATAAAGTGGCTAAAGAGCCGAACGCCAGAGGCAAAAGAGGAGTATGAAGGTAGAATACAAAAATAGAACAAATAAGAGAAAAAGAAGAACAAAAAAATGAGACGTCGGAGCGGATAGGAAATCCGCTTAAACATGACATGAGTGACTCAAAACAAGTTCAGATAATATAGCAAAAAAGCCAAAATGTTGCTCACCCTCTCGTTCATTAAGAAACGAAAATGAGAAGAACTTATTTCAGAGCCAGAGTATATTAAAAACAGGCATGGCTGGTGAAAATAATCTGAGACAGGAACCAGAAGAGCTAGCTGTCGAAGAGAGATTAATTAACCTTGAGGAAGTAAAGTTGACAGCATGGAAAACGAAGAATGAAAATAAGTCAAGAATGAAGAAAACATAATAAAATGGCTGCTGAGGCTTTTTAAAGTATCACCTGAATGGAAGAAGACTCTCATATTTCCAATTTAAGATTAAAAGCGACAAGAGTAAATGTGGAAACTATTGATGCCAAATATTATATATGTCTCAAGCGGACAAAATATATGAGAGAATTCTATGGAGAAGGCTTTGAAAAATTGTAGAGAACAATTTGGAAGAGGCACATCATGGGTTCAGACCCTGGAGAGTTACCACAACTCTAATTTTCAGAATGAAAATGTTAGTTGAAAAAAACTGGGAGTCAGATAGAGAAATGTAAATAGCATTCATAGACTTGGAAAAGGCTTTTAATACTGTACTCAAAAAAAAGGTGTGGGAAGCGCTCAGTGACCAATATTATGGAATAGATTCCAAATTGATGAGTCATCAGAAATATGTATGCAAGAACTGAAAGTGCGGTTAGAACAGTTCATGGAATAAGTCACAGGTTCCCAAAAAGGGCAGGTGTTTAGAAAGGTGGAATTCTATCACCGTTACTATTTATTATATACGAATAAGGTAAATAAATATTGGAGAGGAACTGGCAATGGTGCTGGCATATTCTGACATAGCAATAGTAACGCGAGAGAGAGGCAAGCTCAGCAAAGAGCGATGGGGAAGTGGGAAGAAATATTGCAAGAGCTCAGGATGAAAATAAACAAAGGAAAGACGGAGGTGATGAGATTGCCGAGCGAATGGGAGAAATTGACAGTGTTATGGACGGAGCATGACTAAGAAAGGTTGAAAAGTTTGGTTATCTAGGTATTATGGTAAGTTCAGATGGAGACATGGCAAAGAAGATAGAAAACAGTATACTAATTTATTATAGAGCTAAATTCACTTATGAGAACCAGACGTGTTCCAGAAAGTAAAAATTCTGATATATATATATAAGTAGTAACTACCACATTCGGTAGCATGAAAAAATGCTCTCAAATATCGACGGCACGTTGTTACCTGAGGCTATTTTGGCACCCCTTCGGAGAAGGGGTGCGCCAGACGGTTGCGCAGCAACCGTCGTACGTGTGCCCCCCCTTAGTTTTGGCCCCTCTTTGAATCCATGGTTTATGCTCAAAAAAAAAAAAACCTCATATATATATATATATTTTATATATAATATATATATATATTATATATATATATATATATATATATATATATATATATATATATATATATATATATATATATATATATATATAAGTGAAGCTGAAGTTCTACGTATCTTTTAAGTAAATTGCTAAAAGTGAGTGTAATTCTAAATTTTTTTAAAGCTTACCTTCCCATATTCGTCGAATGGATAAGAGTCTGACAAAGCTGAAGCGAGACCTCAAACTTCAATATTTTTGAATGTGTCACCTTGATATTTCGGGGCGACGATCCGTATCACCAGTAATCAAGGGCCTCTGTATATATTCACCCTATTTATAAAGAGTTTTCTTATTGAGAGGAGGATTAAAAGTTGTTATTCATTAGTCGAACTCACATCACAGTGGGAGTTACCTTCATCTCTCCCTTTCCTGCAGGTTAAAAAACATGTGTTTGAAGCTTGCAGAATTCAAAAGTAAGATTATGTTTTATATTCGATGTTGAAGTTTTTTATAAAAAGTTTTTTTCTTCATTTTAGTTTTCAATGATGAAGGAACATGTATCTAACATGATGGTTATTTAATGTACCTGTTTCTTCCCTAGTATTGTAATCTCTTTTGTTCCTTATAACTTCGAATAATTAATTTTATTCCATCCACACTCACACCTACACCTTACCACACACACACAAACACACACACGAACACCGTGCTCTCTCACAACACTATGTGCTATACTTTTATATTACATCCTACACACACACCTCTAGTGATTTGGCGTACTCATACACCACACACTCAATGAAGCTTAGAATGTTTTTTTGAGTTTATAGAACCAAACGCAAAATTTAATAAGACAACTCTTAGCTCACTTCACCATAGACATTTTTACTCATCTCACGCTTCCTTCATTATCACATCTATATTCCAAACACACACACAGACACACTACACACAATACCTAGGACACGATTACACCCGTCGCCTATATACACACACCCACGCCTCATCCACACACCCACCATTATGAGTACAATACACTCAGACACCTAGATAGTTATGCGCCCCACCCTAGCCTCACACCATACACACTACCACTACACACACACGTTATTTTGACACGTTATTACGATCACAGTACACCCCATCCCATACACACTTTACACTCACCCATAGACAACTTACCACTCACACACACAACACTATCACGACACACCACACAACGACACGACCTGCCCATAGCTCACACCTACACCTACACACCACACACACAAGCTATGACACTTATACAACACATACACCGCGCATAGACACCTCGTACCCATAGACAACTTACACTCACCCATATACACTTACACTCACACACACACACACACACACTCGATATCTTAATGCTCTCAGCATAGTTATGATGCCATCAACTTTGCATGCCTGCAACTTTGATGCCTCAAGCTTTAATGGCTCGAGCTTTGAGTGGTTCATCTTTATTTTGTTATTGGCACCTATCTTTGTAGATTGCGATCTTTATTTTGAAGGTGCCTATCTTAATGGTCATGAAATTATATTGAATGGTTCAGTACACACTTTTTGATGAGTTGCCAATCACACGTAAGGAAGTGCGTCTAGGGGTGTACTATGAAGATCCCTAGCGGTCTGTTGTCAGACGAGGGCCCAGGTGCAAAAAAAGTACTTAGGTGATCAATTATTTCAAGTTGCCAAATAACTTCTGCTCTCTGTTAATAAAGTGCCAAGCTGTGTTATAGGAAGTGCATATAGTGCCAAGTGAGTGCCACATGGGCCAACTGAAGAGAGTGCCACTTTTGTTTTTCGAACCTTTTCTACCCTTCCCCTGAGCCTAGAATTAGCCCTAATATTTTGGTGTTATCCCAGGGTTATAAGGTATGAAGGAATCGGGATTGGTCTCCCAGTATTATAAGTTTGCTAGCATGCCTTACCTACTATGGGTAGCCCTTTTTCTAACACTTATAGCCCGACCAGAATATATATCTAAAGATGTTACAACATTTTGGGGCAGTGAGCACAAAGTTTTTCAGTTTTTTTCTTTCCCCCGGGGCTTTCCGCACCTCTGTAATTTGAACACTCATTTTTGTTCCCCTAATTGTGCATGCGTTTGATCTAGGGATATAAGAATGCGTATTGGCTCACTTTGACGTTAATGCTGAAACTCTAACTATTTTCGTGGGCTACAACTTCTTTCTTCGTAATGGGTTATCTGATAACTGTAGGATCTTCATATAAGAGCTATGAGCAAGTTATAGTCACGCTCGCTGAAAAGATAATGAGTCGTTCACTAACTATAAGGATTCTGTTTCGGCAACTTACACCCGTTGTTTGATGTGAGAAAGAGGTGTATTGTAATGTCAATTTGCATTGTAGGTAATATTGCGTATATTGGGTTCTGAATGATGATGATGTGATTGCTCGATTTTGCACAGTGCGCTCATCTGGGTAAAAATGGTCATTTATATGAGTCCTGCTTAGATGAATGTTATAGAATGCGTGCAGGAATTGCCTTTTGAATCTGTACAGATGCTGTTATTATTTTACTTCATTTTCTCATACTCATTATATGGAAGTACAGGCCAAACCTTTCCTTATCATGGCGAAAAAACATTCCACTTAGTTTTATTCAAGTGGAGGGCTACTAACCGGTAAGTAAACCAGGAGTCCAACATCTGGCAGGATCAACTCGGGGTCCTTCTCGTCCTCTTCTTCTTCTCCCTTCCCTTTTCTGTTCCAATATAACTTCTTCTTTACTTCTTCTTTTTCCAGATTTTCAATGTTCGAGGGAGAGTCTTTTTAATGACTCTTCTGTTTTTTTCCTATAAACGATCGTAGCTCTTACTCCTCTCTGAGGTTCGTGTCTTATACTCCCTCTTCAGTGACGATCCATTTTCTTCCTTTTATCTGTAAACCTAGAATCTCTCTTCTTATAATCTCTCACTTCACGATTCTCTTCATCACCACCAACAACATCAACACACACATTGGACAAACTCTCTCGCTTAAATTTTAATATTAATTGTACGCATGAAAATTCTCTCTCTACTCCACTCTCTCCTTCTCCTAATCCATTTCTTGCTGTTTTTCATGTTATCGTGTGTTATTCACTGTCTTCATTTTTGAATTTTCCACATTTAATTTATAGATCTGTTTAGTAGTTATTTAAATACTTTGCAAGAACTTACTGAGCATCACTTTCTCTTAAATTATTTTCTAGAGCATGTATATCTACGTTTTTGCTATTCTCAGCTAGGTATAAGAAATTGTTCGGTACGACAAACCACTTGTTACGGTGTTTTTTAGGAGTGTAAATACTCACACAATCAAATAACCGTGCAGGGCATCGTATATATAAGTTATAACCTCTTTAATATATTACTTTTAAGATACTCTATCTTTTGAAGGGATAAACATTTCGAAGTTTAGCTAATACATTTTATCTGACTCATTATCTAACCTCTGTTCCTTGAATACATTTCATTGATGTTTTATGCTCAATTAGTAAAAAATTATATGTAGTAAAATTCTTGTACAGTTTTGAATGAAAAATATATTTAAAAGTATAAAGGAAATTAATTTAATAAAAAGCATAACTTTTGAAGTTTTATATATAAACGTGAGTGATAACGCTTCTGCTATTTCCCTAAAATTACAAATTAGTGCATTAATATCATCTAATTAACAATAATTTTAGCTACCATTGTAGTATTGTCCAATGATTCTAATTCAGAAAAATTTGAATATTTACTGAAAGAATAACTAATTATTTATATATTCTTTAATTATTTATTCCTGAGTAAAACATTATATTAATAGCACGCATATTATTATTTTTACATAGAGTTATAGTGCGATGCTACTTTGTCGAGAATAAATCTATCGATTCTCTTCTCAAAAACTGAAAATAAAAAAAATTAATAGAAAGGTTTTACCACACCTTGTGGGTCGGACCTGCTAACAAGATATGTTAGCCTGACTGTCGAACGTAAATTTCTCCATCAATATTTCTCACCATTAATCAAGTGAAATTTATTGATATGAAATAGATGAGTTATTAATTAATTCCACGCACGATAGTTAAAGCTCAATAGTAAAAGGTAGGCACAGTTTAAATATTTAGCCCATATCAATAAGCAATTAAAGAATTAAAAGTGAAGCCAATCAACTTTATGTTTTTCAATAAATCAACTAAAACAAAAACCTTACTATTCACTTTGTTTGCGTTAAAGAGTGAGACAGTATTGTCTCACAGTCCTATTGATTTATATGCACTTGTAATTATTTCAACTCTCATACTAAAATGCGATACTTGTACCTACAGTTATATATGTCTTCATCTATTAACTTTAAAATTATTTTCTCTGGACATATATATTTTTCTTTAACGTTAACTAAAAATCAATAAACACTAATCTGAATCTCATTACTTATAACAGAATACATTCTCACTATAGATTTAGTGACTTATCTTTACTTTTCTTTACCATATAACTATTTCCTATTATAAATAATATAGAAAGTAAAATTATGTACTTTTCATTCTCCCAAACAAAGCGGCTTGACAATATTAATGATTACAATTCATTATATCGCTCTAAACATAATAATATATTGAAATGGATTCCTCTCCATTCTTCCAAGATGTACACGAAAATCGCACTGAATGGTCTCAAGTGTGTAAGTGATGTGTGTGTGTTGATATATATATATATATATATATATATTATATAAATAATGTGTGTGTGTATAAATATATATACTATATTGTGTTATGTTAATGTGTAGTATGAGTATGTGTCGTATGTATGTGTGAGTGTGTTAGTGGGGTATAAAATAATATAATAAGTCATGATGTAAATACAACTATAATGAGTATTAAATTAATAAATAATATAATTATAATTATAATAAATATATATTATATATAATATAAAATAATAATTAAATAAATAATATAATTAAATATAATAATTAAATAGATATAATAATAATATAATAATAAATAATATAAAATTAATTAAATAATAATAAATTAAATATTAAAAAATAATAATAAATAATAATAATATAATAATAATAATAATAATAATAATAATTAATAAGAATAATAATAATAATAAATATAATATTAAAATTAATAATAATTATAATACATAATTAAATAATATATAATATAAATTATATCTAATATAATATTAATTAAATAAATAAATAAAAAATAATTAAAAAATAATTTAGTAAATTATAAATAATTAAATAATAATAATAATAATTTTAAATTAAATAATAATAATAATAATTATATAAATAATATAATAATAATAAATAATAATTATAATAAATATAATTAATAATAAAATTAAATATAATAATTAAATAATAATATCATAATAATAATAATGAATTAATAATAATTAATATAAATAATTGTAAAAATAAAAAATAATAATTAATATAATAAATTGAATAAAATAAAAATTTAATAATAAATAAAATAAATAATAATATATAATAATAATAAATAATATATAATATGAATAATAAATAATAATAATAATAATTATAAATAAATAATTAATAATTAAATAATAATTTAAATAATAATAATAAGTAATAATAATAATAATAATAATAATATAAATAATAATAATAACATATAAAATATATGCGAATTCACGATTTCTCAAATGTCTCAATATCATATTCACTCTCCTGGTCAATATTCAATGAAAATTGAGAGCTAAAAAATATATAATTAATTAAAATAATTAATAATAATAAAAAAATAATAAAAATAAATAAACAATATATACTAATAATAATGAAAGATATATATCATCATGTATAAAATTTAACTCTTATGAATTGTAACATGCACATCGTCTGATACACATACAACACGCAACTTACAACACAACGCATACAACAATAAAACGCATACAAAAAAATACCTCATCTCACCTCTTCTATTATATCCCTTTAGTTCTCTAAGAGTCAATATTATAAATAACGCTTTGTGAGATTTACTGTTTTACAGGTTATTAAGTGTCTGATTATAAATAAGTATATTAAGTATTTATTAATAAAATTGCGACAATTGTTATAAGTAAAATGATATATGTAATTTAATAGATAACTATATCATCTATCTGTGTTTTTCTTCTTGCATTTTGCAATTGTAATAAATAAAAAATAAAGTATATGTATAAAACAAAAAAAATATAAAAGAAAACATAATGTTAATATAATATATGAGTTAAAAAAAGCAGTAAAGCAGTAAGCAGTAAATCAGTAAAGCAGTAAAGCAAGTCATCCACCCCACCATCACAAACAAATGTTCGTTTGCTATGCATTTGTTATATTGCGATATCCCGCTTTGATTATTTATACTTTATTATTTTAAAAGACTATTTTATATGTACCTTAATGTTTATTGAGGTTATAAAAAAATAAATGATACAGTTAAATATAGGATTAAGTAATAAATTGAAATATGATTCATAGAATATTTGTTTACAAGAGGCAATACGACGATAGCTATTCCAAAGTTATCTATTCGCTGACTCTTATATATTATATAATATATAGTATAGTAATATTGCGCTTTATCGGGATACACTGCGTGCTGAGTTTTCGCTAGAAACGGTTAGTGATCTCACCAGCGGAGCGACTCTCACGTGGGAAACGTTTGCGTTCACTATGCTCCCAAATGTGTTACTCTTTAGATATATATATCTGGATTAAATATAAGAAATAAAAAAAGCTAAACTCAAGTATAAATCAATTCACTAGCAAACTTTTAATAATATACAACCAGATCGATTCCTCATGTACCTTATTAAACTATAGGGTTAGATACCACCAATATTAGCAGCTATTTTTCATAGGCTCAGGGGAGGCTAGAAAAAGCTTTGAGAATAAATAATATAATGTGTACACTCAGTTTATATATAGGCCAACTATGTGGCACTCAGTTGGCACTATGTGGCACTCACTTGGCACTTATTGGCACTCACCTGGCACTCGTCTGACACACATAGGGATCTCATAGGACACCCCTAGACACTCCTTACGGTGATTGGCAACCATCAAAATGTACTGAACCATCAATAAATCTGAACCATCAAGATAGGCACCATCAAAGATGAACCTACAATATAGGTGCAATCAATAAAGCTGAGCCATCAAAGCTGAGCCATTAAAGCTGAGGCATCAAAGTTGAGGCATCAAAGTTGAGGCATCAATGCTGAGGCATTAAGATATCGAGTGTGTGTGTGTAAGTGTATATGGGTGAGTGTAAGTGTCTATGGGTGAGTGTCTATGCGCGGGTGTATGTGTGTATAAGTGTCATAGTGTGTGTGTGTGTAGGGGTAGGTGTGAGCTATGGGCAGGTGCGTGTGTATGTTTGTGAGTGTAAGTGTCTATGGGTGAGTATAAGTGTCTATGGGTGGGTGTATGTGTGAATAAGTGTCATAGTGTGTGTGTAGGTGTAGGTGTAGGTGCGAGCTAGGGTGGGTGTATGTATCTATGGCGGGGTTGATGAGGGTGGGTGTGTGTATATAGGGCGGGTGTATGTGTCTAGGTATGTGTGTATGTGTCTGTGTGTGTGTGTAGGCGTGAGTGTAAGTGTCTATGGGTGAGTGTAAGTGTTGTGTGTATATAAGTAGCCTAACAGGTGTGTGTGTGTAGGTGTATAAGTAGCCGTGTGTTTGTGCGTGTGTGTGTGTAGGTGTATAAGTAGCCGTGTGTTTGTGCGTGTGTGTGTGTGTTTGTGTGTGTGTAGGTGTAGGTGTGAGTGTGGATGGAAATAAAATGAATTCAAGTTAGGAAAGATACATACAGGACAGGTACATACATGACCTCATGTTATGGCAGTTCCCTACAACAGGTACTGCGTCAGGTAACTGCATGAGTTCGACTTAATCCCATTTAATTCCTCACGAACCTTTAGGAAAGGTCAATTTCAGGCCTTGATACGGTATCAAGGCCCGAAATATCAAAGTCAAAACATCAAAAAGGGGGCTAAGCCCCCTAAAGAGGGTCAAAGGGGGCCAAAACTAAGGGGGGGCACACGTACGACGGTTGCTGCGCAACCGTCTGGCGCACCCCTTCTCCGAAGGGGTGCCAAAATAGCCTCAGGTAACAACGTGCCGTCGATATTTGAGAGCATTTTTTCGTGCTACGGAATGTCGTACTTACTACTGGTGCCCACCTCTCTGTATAGACATATAAAACCTACACGGAGATTAACATTGCACAGACATTTTAAGTTTTCAAAATGAATACACCAGACTTTTCATAGGTTATGCTTTGATTCATCAAATGGAAACTTCATATCCACGGACATCGGAGTAACCAGAAGTAACACAGTCACCAAGAAGGATAAAAAAGTATTTCTTGAGGTTAAAGCTCATTTGGCATCCCTGAGAGAACCAGAAGATCAATGAAAAGAAAATTATCATTGTGCTTTCGCAACTTATCGAAATAGCTAGAGATTATATATTAATATTAATTATA
Organism: Trachelipus rathkii; assembly: GCA_015478945.1. NCBI lineage: Eukaryota > Metazoa > Arthropoda > Malacostraca > Isopoda > Trachelipodidae > Trachelipus > Trachelipus rathkii. Next base: position 16,758 of record JABUQX010115135.1, read on the forward strand.
TATTAATATATAATATATATAATATATATATATATATATATATATAATATATAATATTATAAATTAATATATATTATATATATATATATTAATACCGTGCACGATGTAGATTCACTCCAGGTTATAGTAATTTATACTATTAAATATAGTCGATTCGCTCATATATAACTACTAACTCTAATATAATAATGAACGGTTTTGCTGCTCTGTAATGTTTATATTGTTACTCAATTAGAATATTATATAACCTAATTGTTATTTGTATATTCTAATGTTATTTATTTATCTAAAATAAAAGCATATATATTTGTTAAAAAATATATGGCAATCTATGATATAAAAAAAGATTCGTTAAATCAAGATTTTATTAACATTTTATAAAGATTAGCTAAAGAGATAAAAATTGTAAAAATCAATTAAAAAGAAAGAATTAGAAATAGCTTAAATATAAAAGTATAATTCGGGTGATTTGGAAACTTTTTATTACTATAATTTAGTTATTAATAATGTCTAGATTAGAAGACAGGAATGATAACCTATAATGAAAGGAGTATAAATAACGATATAATATATATAGTAATTAAAGACCAAATTTGTATATAGGCGGAGTCTGAGAGCGAGAAAGAAAAATGCGGGACGGGAGAGTTTGGACTACGGGTTATTATAGAAAAGAAAAAAAGAAAAGAGTAAGAAAGAAGTGTAGTGTGCAGAAATAGAACAGAGGGAAGAAGTTTTCCTCAAGAAAGGAGGGAATAGATTCAGAGAAGTGTATGGGCATGAGAAAACTATATTGAAGAGCAAAGTGAAAGACAACTTCACTCAATAGCCACAATACCAATTCTTAATAGTTGTCTCTCAGTAAGAGCCTCATAATTTAAGATTATAATTTTTTTGTACACTGAATTGGCATATTATATCCGTCCTCTTTGAATATAGAGTGAGCGAATGCGTCAGTAGCATGGTATAAGGAGTCCTGCCGGATTTTACAATTGACGGTTGGTGAGTAGAAAACCTATGAGAAAACCAAGAAAGACCTGGAGAAAAGAAATGAGAACTGGAGTGACTGCAAGAGGACGCATACTAGAGGAAGTGAAAGGAGAAGGAAATATGGAAGAGCTTCATACATAGATGGCAGGGTAGCGTAATAAATATATCCTCCTAATAATGATAATATGGAATATATTACTTTCACGTTCCTGTTTCCAGGCTCCTGATTTACTGGTGAATATTCATAATATTTTTGTATGTTACTTTGTATTTTGTATTTTACTTTCTATTTTGTATTTTGCTTTCATTGTTCATTTTATGCCTAATTTTGTGCTTACCAAAAAAAAGTTTGATTGAAGTTTTAAATTTTTAAACAATACCCTAAGGGTATATCGAATTGATTTAAAGTTGCCAGCAGGTTACTGCTTGTAGGATGGAGAAGTCGCCTGGACCGAGGATCTCCTCTTCCTTCCGCCACCTTTCCCCCCCCCTCCCGAAATCCTCCTCTCCCACACCGAAACCCTCTCTTGGTCTCTTATTCCACCTCACATATAATATATATATATATATATAATATATATATACTAATATATATATATTATATATATAATATATATATATATTATATAATATATATATATATATAATATTTATAATATATATATATATATATATATATATATATATATATATATATATATATATGTATCATATTAATTATATATATATATATTATAATATATATATATATATATATATATATATAATATATATATATATATATATATATATATATATATATATATAATATTATATATTATGGCCAAACTAAAGAAGTTACCCGCATGATATCTCGAAAATTAAAGATAGCGTACAAGAAAAAACTGATTAAGATATTTATGGAATGAGCGTATGATATTTTTGTATGGAAAAGAAAAAAAAAAAATTTTACGTTTTTTTTTTATTTTTTTTATATCTCCAAAACTAGGGCATAGGGATAGAAAGAAAACTATAACATATATGGAATCAGGGTATAAATTTTTTTTTAGGGGGCCTCGAGCAACAGGTAGAGTGGAACAGGAGGGTGAGTGGACCGTTATTCCTAATACGCGTATAGTTAGGTAGCATAATATATATATATATATATTTTATTTACTATAATAGGTAAATATATCTTATTAGATAGAATGATTTTAAATTTTAAAATATATTATATATATAAAAATAGTGACATAGTGGTAATGAGGCGTATATATATAATGACGGTAATAAATTTAACCCCTGCGACTCAACCCATAATACCATAAAGATATGACAGGTGAGTGTTATCCGGGATACCACTCCCTCGAGAGAGAGGTTGGGAAATTTAAGTTACCTTACTCCCTCCTCGTCCCTCCAAGGAGGCCGAGTAGAACCCCGGACTCTTTGCAATTTTTGACTGTATTATACCCTGGTGAGGTATATTCTTGTTAGTTTTAAAAAAAAAAAAAATGCTTTATTCATTTCATAATTTCATTTAGATCTGATCCATTCTAGTAAATATTTAAAATACAAACTAAGGTTAAACACAGCGTAGTTTATATTGGGAGATTCATCATGGATGAATTGAAAAATTTTTTTTTTTACATTTTCCATACAAATTACATACGCTGATAACTTCAAATGTAATATTGTTATCACAGTTATTTCTTTACCTATCTTAGTTTGCGAGATATCATGCGTTATAACTTCTTTAGTTCACATATATATATATATATATAATAATAATATATATATATATATATATATATATATATATATATATATATATATATTATACTATATATATATAATTAAATATATATAAATTAATATAATTATATTATATATTATATTATAATATATATTATATATATATATAAATATATATATATATAACTATATTAATTAATATTATAATGTAATATATATATTATTATTACAACACACACATACTTCTTCCAGCCGCACGTGGATATTTCTATTCAAAGAAGACCGCTATCTTCACAGTGTTTATAGTTTTTGTGTCTATAGTTACGTTCGTACTTTATAAACTGTAGGTAGACATTGCTGCAGATTCATATTTTTAGGTTTCTCTTATCTCTTCACTCTTCGGTATCAGACAGTTGTAGTCACCTATTGGGTAGGATGTCTTAACACGGGGAGAATGCGGCTTATTGCGATTGCGATGACGGCGATGCGGATGTTTAATAGTAGATATATCATATATGATAGTATATATATATATATATATATATATATATGATATGATAATATTATTAATTATGAGTAAAATATGACGAATGATTATGCGAAGGTCGTAGATATAATATATAATATATATATAGAAGAATCAAATAAATAAATAGAATTGATATACGGTACTGTGTAGCCACAATCTATTAATATAATGTTACCAGGATGCGGAGTAGCGGGAAGATCCACAAAAGAGCATAAAATATGGTGGACCCCTATGAGACCTCTGTATGTCCCTAAAAACGCGTAGCGCGGACAATGCTTAGATGAAAGAGTTTTACAGTGGTGAGGTATATACTTTAGCACTAGTATTAGAAAATTATCAAATATGGGAAGGTTGTGCTTGAGAGAGACATCCAATTTTTCTGCCTTTTTCAGCGTTTTTCTGGTTGGTCGAAAGGAGATCTGTATTCGTGTTTAATCGATGTGAGGCATTGCTAAATACTCTATCTCAGCTGTGGAGGAGACAGCTGAGTGTGTGGATGATCAGGCAGGGTATGTCCTTTGCGAAGTGTTTACTTGAAAGGGCGCTCCTGGAGGTAAACATTTGATGCAATATTGTGGCATAAATAATTAACACTTCCACCACTGTAGTAGTGATCGTCATATTTTATGATGTGTGGTAAATGCTTGCAAGTCGTCGCTTATTTCCTATCCCGCGTGATTGCGGTGATAGGTTTTATCATTTTAGCAACTGCAGTTCTTTTCGTATAATGCGTGTGAATGTTTCTTACAATCACTAACTGGACTGTATAGAAAATATCATTACCAGTGAATCTGTTAATAGTATTTTAGTAGAGAGTTAGAGATGTTGTGGTTCAATTATATATTGATTATTTTTCACCTTTATTAATGGATTATAGCTAATTGTAGATATATAGACTGCTCTCGGATTGAAAGTTTTCACTTGCAAATATTTTACTACAAGCGTGGATAGACATTTTTAGATTAACTTATCCACAAACTTAATATTACTAACTTCTCTATATAAGTATTTTTCTTTAGCGGATAGTTTTCAATCATTTTAGCACTTACATTCTTTTGTAATTTATACGTTTTATGATGACTGTAGTAAATATTCTTCCTCACTTAATATGAATAATCGTGTATTATTGATTTTACTTGTATGAAGGTATGTTAGGTTTCTGTAGATATTTGTTTATTTTTTCACTTTTAATGTAGGTGGCGTGAATTAATAGGAACGTTCGGATTAAAGGTTTTTACATATTAGCATACACATAAGTAAACAGATATATTTTAAATCATATTATTTATCTAATATCGTTACAAAAAACTTGCTTAATAATAAGGAGAATCTAAGTAAGTTGCAATAGTTAATATGAGGTCATTAATTTTACACAGAACAAAAGCGTTTTTCTAACTCTAGTTTAATAAAATTTAATCTTTTAATTCTATTTTTAAACTTTGCAATATTTCATTTTATCATTTGAAAGATAAGGTTTATGGTTCAAAATGCTCCTTAGCGTTGAGATTAATTGTATATATTTACATCGGAAGACAGAAGTACTAGTTAAGAGGCTAGTACTGATTTATTTTTTTTATAGTAGTTGATATAGTTTCTTCAAAAGGTTATTCTCACAATTTCTATATAATGACAGTATATATGTTATTATGATGTAATCAAATTAATAATAGATTATTAGTTATACTTTGTGAGTGAGAATAACGATAACTTTGAGTGCAGTATCTGAATAAGCTAGAGAAGTTCTTGTACTATAATAGACTTCTTTCCATTCATATAAGTGTACTATTCCAGCGTATATTGGATAATGTCTTTTGATTAAACATTATAATAGATATGGAATATCAAGTGACTGATATATTGAGAATTGCTACTTTCAATACTTATCAATTTACAATGTATGCATTTTCTTTTTCAGTATATTTATCTTATAAGTAATTTATCATAATAAAATTCTTATTCAATATCTTCGATACATATAATAAACATTCCGTGCGCAACATCGCATGGGCAAATAGAGCGGATTGCGGATGCGTCATATAATGCGGATCTCTTTAAATAATGAGTGCGGATATAGCTATCATCCGTCTCAGGTAATGCACGGATGCGATATGACGAGTGCGTGGATGTTTACATTGACTATAATTGCACTAATATTTATATATATATAATATATATATATAATTATATAATATATATATATATATTAATATATATAATATATAGTATATAATATATTTATATTAATATTAAGTATATATAAATTATATATATATATATATAAATATATTATATATTAATATATATATATATATATATAATATATATATATATATATAAATATATATATTGACTCAATTAATTTCCTTTAACGAACTTACCTGACAGTTTGATTATTTTTTTTTTGTTTTTGTTTATTTTTAAGTATATTTCTTTAAGTATAATGATTGCTAATAACATAAGTTCTATATATAAATTTAAGGTGAGTTAGTAATGAACATGATTATCAAAAATTATTATAAGGACCTAGATTTACGTTTTACGACTTCTGTCAGATTTAATAAAAAAAATAAATTTTTATTAAACTAAAGGAATACCCAAGGGTAAACCGCAAAGATTGAAGGAGTCGGGGGTCTCTCGGTACCTTCCGGTATATATAATATATATATAGGAAACAAAAGTAGGTAGACTATATTCCCCCTCCTACTCCGGGTGAAGGTCTCCTCGAGAACACCTCCGACTTCTATGTGTATTTGGTGGTCGGCGTGGGTTAATCCGCCCCTTACCTACAGGGGTATTGGAAAAACGTTACCCCCCCTCTTGTCCCAACATTTTTAATTTATTTTTTATTATTATTATTATTTTATATATTTATTGTAAATAATTTTACTCACGCTGATTTTCCAAATATGTAATTTATTTATTTACTGTAATTTATATTTTATTTTTTATCGTAATTTTTTTTTTTTTTATTTTTATTTTATAATAATATAAGCTTTATACTCAGCTTGATATTATTATCATAAATATGAGCAATTGGTAGTTTCTAGTATAGAGTATGTTCGTAACTTTTATCGAGATATTTCATTTTTAAAAATTTTTATTTGATATAAATAATAGGCGATTTTTCAAGGTTTATTTAAAATTTTTTCACGAATGGTATTTATAAAACTACTAATCCTAAAATCACTACTGATATAATTTACATTAGTTAGTTATCATAATAATTGACTAATATAAATATATAATATAGAAAAGAATAAAAAAAAAAAAAAAATCCAAAACTGACGGAGTCTTAAACATAACAGGGCATATATATAATATATAATATATATTATAATATATATATATATATATATATATATAATATATATATATATATATATAATATATAATACATATATATATTATATATAATATATAATATTATATATATTATATATATATATATATATAAATATATATATATACTGTCCAGACTTTTAAAAACTTACCTAATACATCGTAGCTTTCAGATGTGTTTTCAAGTCAATAAATAATCACACAAAATAACCAATAAAAGAAAAGAATTAAAAGAATAGTTTAAAACTCTTTTGAAAGACCAGCAATATACCTAATAATAGAAATAAACATAAAACTAAGTAACTAGTATAAAAGAATAAGTATATTGTAGAAAAATACACTTCTCTTAATTACTACACGAAAAGATGGTATTTAACAAGAATAGAAAAGTGATGGTAGGAGAGTGAAGAGGGAGTGAAGTAATTATGGGGGTATTTCTCTCTCACAAAAAGTTATTGGTTGTAGACCCAATTTACACCTTAAACAAAATCTATTTTTCTGCCATGTAATGAACAAAATCCGAATATAAAGCACATAGACTCTCCACTTTTTCCTCGATAAAAAAAATTAATGCACAGATTTACAATGCTTAAGCGTGCTTTCTGTTCACCGAGTAAAATTTTTATAATATAATATGAAAATTATTATATAAATTAAGAAATATATAAATAATAATAATCAATAATCTAAAATAATTAAAAATAATGTTATATAATAAATAATTATAAATAATAATATGAGTGTTGGTTTCTGGGCTCTATTAGAAATTTAATAGATAATATTAAATTTAATTAATATTAATAAATATTAAATGAATGAAATAATTAATAATAATAATAATAGATAAATTAATCCAAATATAATAATTGTATAGTTAGTAAATAAGTATAATAATAATAATTATAATAAAATAATAATAATTAAATAATAAATTAGAATAATTGTAATTAATAAATAAATAATAATAATAATAATAATAATAATAATAATAATAATAATAATAATAATAATAATAATTGATTTTTATGTTTTAAAAATAGATAAGTTGAAAAGCGAATGTAGAAAGACCGAAATATTCATGCCTATGTTGTTTATATTTTTTTATTGCATTATAATTACTGATGAGGTGAAGCTCAAAATAGAAAATCGAAGTTAAATACTACGTTTTCTAATTGAATATGAAAATGATTAATAGTATTATCTTTTTCGTCGAATGTCACGTTTTTATTGCATTATAATTACTGATGAGGTGAAGCTCAAAATAGAAAATCGATAATACTCGTTTTCTAATTGAATATTTTATCCTTTTCGTCGATTCGGTATCCTTTGTGTAAAATTATACAGTTAGCCAAATTTTAAATCATCCATTTCATGGTTTGAATGAACCTGTGCCATTTTAAAAGAATAGTCACGTTTTTGAGCTTTTAATATTTCCAGTTTTTTAACCTGGGGAAATTACACGGAATATTTTCTAAATTATTTATTTATTTATTTATTTATTTATTTATTTATTTATTTATTTATTTGCTTGAAACTAATCCTCAACCCGTGCATTTTCATAATACCTGTTTAGCGTGTGTACAATTAAATAACCCCGTCATCGTCTGAATGTATATGACTTTTTATTTTTAAACGCGTCCTGCAGGACTTGACCTTCCCCGCAGTGCTGTAAAGAAAAACACAGATTTACTGAAGGAGAACAACAGTAGACGGAAACATATTTCAAAATGGAGGCGGAAACACAAATGGAAAAAAATAAATTTTAATTATAATTAAAGTGTGAAGCGCTGAAAGTTAAATTTATTTTCTTTTTTGAAATATAAATAAAATTTACCATTGAGATATATATGTAAATACATAAAGTTTATTCAAATGAAAAATATACATAAAACTAATGAATTTTTAAGAGAAGAAATAATTTAATATTTTAGAAATATTAATTCTCAACCAGAATTGCTAATAACGTTAAGCGGGTAATGCCTACAAACAGATATATGTCCAAAATAAAGAAAAATGATTTCTTAATAATTTCTATCTTGCTCATTCTCGCCTGTGTTGATCTGTCACATTCGACGATAGAGGATCCGTCAGCTTAAAATGAAATAGAGTCTAGTTAAGAACCCGAACAAAATAGTCAGGAACAACAAAATAGTCAGAAGCCTCCCAAATTCTCGAAGAGAAAGTTTCTGAAGAAAATAATGGACGCAGTACCAGGAGCAGAAGAAACGTACGTCTCTCTCCACAAGATAGAGGATCCGCCATCTTAAAATGAAATAGAGTCTAGTTAAGAACCCGAACAAAATAGTCAGGAGCAACAAAATAGTCCGAAGCCTCCCAAATTCTCGAAGAGAAAGTTTCTGAAGAAGAAATTAATGGACGCAGTACCAGGAGCAGAAGAAACGTACGTCTCTCTCCACGAGGAACTATGCACTCCAGGGGTCTTCTACGAACTTACCTTCGGAAAGCTCGACAACTATTGCAAACGTAAATTTGCTGAAATAGTCTACGGTACTGACTATAAATCAGACATCCAGTTCTAAAATGATACCGTTCCCGATATAAAGGACTAGCTTAATATATATAAAAAATTGAAAAAAAAGTTCAACAAAAAGGATGAAGTAAAGACTGCTTAGGATGAATGCGTAAAGTACGCTGAACAACAGAAAAAAGTTTATTAAAATAAGAGGCAGGCCGGGGAACATGACAGGCAAGTGAAGCAATCTGTGTCCACCTTCGACAAACCAAGCGAAGAAGAAGAAGAAGAAGCACAGTGAACAATATATTATATATATATATGGTATTATTTATTATATTATATATAATAATAACTATTTATTAATATAAATACTATACTATATAATATATATATATATTATATATATATATTCAATTCAACATAATATATATATAATTTAAATATATAATATGATATATATATTTATATATACTATATAATTATATATAGTAATAATGACTATCATATATTTAATATAGATATCTATCAACTTACTATAAGATATGGATTAATATAAATATTGGGCACTCGGGTCTGTAGCGGTTAAAGTTTAACCTCAAAAAGTTCGCTTTATTCAGAATCTTATACAGCTTCTCATTTTAAATTCCTAATTAGTTGTCATTTTAAATAAATTTATAGTAATTTTTTTTGTTTTCTAAGGGAGAGAATATATATATATATATATATAATATATATATATAATATATATAAGTCATCTTTATAATATATAATTTTAAATATTATATATTATATATTATATATATATATATATATAATAGATAATATATATTCAATATATAATAATTATATATACTAGTTATATATCATCATCTTCCTTCTTTTTCCCAAGAATGGGAGCTCACAGCAGTGCAGTTTACATGCATCGGAAAAGCAAAGCAGTAGAAGAACATGACAAAGTCGAAAGAAGCCCCAGCCTTACCGCCCCCTGTACCATTAATTATGGGAGAACTCGTCGCAGTCCAGAAAAATCCGACCCTAGGGAGCTTCATGGGACAACTAGTGGCGCAATGGACCTCAATATGGTAAGATCGTCAATGTAAGGGTTCATCCCTTGAGCCCGCAGAGTGGGCTCCGAATTCATATCCCCTCCACAAATCAACACCCCATTAACTTCCTGTTATACAACTTTCTCATCGCCTGGCTAACGAAAACTCGCAGCATTTCTCTCCTTCATAAACATTGCGGTTTACTGAACTCAATCCACTTATTTCTGTGCTGGAGGACGTCTCCCCAGCCCGGTCGGTTCTCCAACAACTACTCGCCACTATACAGTGTCCGCTCAACCAACCCCGACTAAATCATTCATCCTTTCCACTATTACAAACCATCTCACATACTTTCATTTTATTCTCTCATTTACCCCTTTCTTCACCCACACAACTCTCTAATACTTCATTCCTCAATTTTATCAATTCTTCTCAACCTAACACACACCTAAGATTTGTCCATCTGAAAACACATGGAACTTTAGATCTATACTTCTTATTCTCAGACCATAGTCTCACTACTATAACAAAATAACAACAGGTAACAGCATACCTTAATGTAAGACCCTAGCCAACTCAGGACTTAAGTCCCTTTACATTCACCAACGATTTAATTGCACCAGCACACCTTCCTGCCATTCACAACTTTCCTACTACACTTCTTCTTACCCATTCCCTTCTCATCAAACACATTCGCAAGAATTCCCAATGGGATAAGGTGTAGAAATAAATGCGTTTTTTTTTTCTACGGCTGTCTTCTCATTTCTATTTGTATAACCTCTTTTATTAGGCGATAGTTGTGAATATTGTTCCTTGAGACCTAAATAGTTATCTTAGAAGGTTAGGTATAGGAAAGAGTCTCCTTTTGTAACTGAATTTAATTTTCTATAGTCATGACAAGCGAGGCACATCGTCCGTCAGGTTTTTTCTAAGATGGGAACAATCTGGGGCCCGCAGTAAGGGAGGAACGTTGTTCGATAATGCCATCGGCTTCCTCTCCAGCTTCTACATACCTCCTCCACCTCATACAGTATTGGACCCTGGAGTCTTCTAACCGGTTCACACACTGGGTCGTCAATTATTGTTTCTATAGAATGCTTTAAGATGGAAGTACATCCCACGTCTGTATCTCCCAGACTTAGTGTATTTGGATATTTAAGTAGCAATTGGTTTATTTGGTCTTTTTTTGTTTTTTTCTTGGGTTAGATTCGGTGGGAACAGGTCAAAAGCCTCATGGAGATTTGCAGGTGTCCATTCCTTATATGTTGTATCCCTCCTGCAATTTCTGTGTTTAGTTCACCATTGTGTAGGACAAACTTGTATTAGCGGGCATTTACCACAACCTTGAAAGAATAGAAACCGTGTTTCCCTAAGGGTTTAACCTTGTTTAATTTTTTATATGGTGAGTCAGTTAGATTTAAACAGGCAATTTTTATGGAGTATCAAGGGAATATCCGACACATATAACCCTAAATAAATTTATAACTCACGACAACTTGTTCCAGTGCTCACACAATGCTAACATAACTTCAAACTGAGAGGACTCTGTCCTCACTCACAAACCATAAACTACTTACTTATCCACGGTTTACTTTCAGCCCCTTCTTTTATCACACACTGCCAAATACTCTCTACCATGCTCATCAAACTCTACTTCCATCAAATTCGCCACAGCAGAACAAATCATACCGCATATAATAGGTAGGAGCACCCTCCACTCTCTCCATTCATCACATCATTCCTAACAACCATTTACCAGGCCATCCCACCTCGAAATTCATTTCATAAAACCCCATACATAATACAAATTGAATAACCAAGGAGCATAACACAACCCTGTCTCACTCCGCTATAAATATCCTAAACCAAACACCATTGACACCATTTATTCCTTAGCACACACGCTTCACTATCGTCATAACATACTTTTGATTCCATTCGAAGCTTACCACCCACACCTATAAATATCACTAACACCTGCCATAAGAGCTTCCCTATTAATCCCTATCATACGCCTGTTTTAAATCCATAAACTAAATACAATTTTATTCTCTTCTCCCTCATTTTCTAATCATATTGTTTCAATTTTAAGAGAGGATAGATTTGATCCACAACATTTCCTACCACTCCATAACCACCTGAAGTTCTTCACAAATAGTCGCTTCAGTCACTCGACGCACTATTTTTCGACCAAAATACCAGCATATAACCTTCCGCTAAACACTTATATAATAAATATATATAATATTATATATATAATATATATAATATATAAAATAATATTATATATATAATATATATATATATAATACTAATATATATACTAATATATATTATTATTTTATTATATCATTATATTAGAAATTACTCAATATAATTATTAATAAACTATATATCAAAATATATCACAGTATAAATATATTATATATATATCTTTTAGTTTTTACCAATATATACTATATTATATATATATGATAGTATATATATGATTTATATAATATTAGTATATTTATATATATATTAGTATATAATATATAACTATATAATACTATATTATATATATACTATATATATATATATAAATATATTATATATAAATATATATAATATATATATATATATTTAAATATAAGTAATTATAAGTATATATATATATATATATAGTTACTTAACGGCCAAAATTATTATCATATATTATTATTATTATTATTATTATTATTATTATTATATTTATTAATTATATTATTATTATTGATTAATGGGGTAATTATTATGTTTCATTATTGGATTATTATTAATTAATTATTAACATTATCTTATTATAATTATAATTATCATTTATCATTTATCATTTTATCATTCACATTTACTCCATTATGAAGTATAGTTCCTTCTAATTTCAGTTATTTATTAATTATTTTATATATTATTATTATTATTATTATTATTGATTATTATTATTATTATTATTATTATTATTATTATTATTATATTATTATTTTTATTTTTATTTTTATTATTTCATTTATTATTATTATTATTATTATTATTATTATTATTATTATTATTATTATTATTATTATTATTATTATTATTATTATTATTATTATTATCTAATTACTTACTTTTATTATTATTATTCCAATCCATTATTATATATATATTAATATATATTTGATTGATTAATACGCTGAAGGAAAGAGAACTAATGTTTTTTTTTTACTCATTTTTCTTTGTATTTTAATATTGAATGACACGTATAATTATGTCCAATTTGGCGAATGTCGAATTGGCAGGTTTTGAAGGAAAGAGAAAATTAAATCCTCGATTCGCAATGCAATTAAATTGCTTCTGGGAATAGAAATAATTTTCGTATTAAGACTTACTTAATAATTTATTATGACTTGCTTCATATTCATATTCACGCACCGGTTGCTTGAATTATGAGTTGCTAAAGGTAGATGCAAAATTATTATTAGGGAACTATGTTTATTTTGTAAGGTTTTTCCCTTTTGTTTTTCTTTTCTTTTTTTTTTCCATTTTTTTTTTTTTTTTTTGGTTTAATAATATTGTTAAAATGATTATTGAAATAAGTCACGGCATGGATTCCGGTGAAAGATGTAAAGGATTTTTGGATATTAAACCTATGAGGAGACCTAATTAATTCATTTTGAGGGAACTGCTTTAGGTTTGGTGGAAATTTATATAGGACGATAAAATCTACGAAAAGTAAGTTATCTATCCTACTTGGCAAAATAGTAACCGCCTCACATTCAAAGGGGAATGAAATATTTGAAAAGTGAACACTAAACAGTACGGACATTTTCGATCAGTAGACAATTTTTAGCGCTATCAAACTTATAATAATGGTACAGTTGGGTTGGTGAATTATTTATTGTATAACTTTTAAAACATTCTTAAGCCTTCTACCGGATAAGTCTTTTATTTTTATATTGCAATCCTGCTCCTAACCTTATATTCGGTTTACAAACCTTTCATAGTCTAGCACACTTCTGCAATATGCTACATCATTGCCACAAAGATTTTTGGAGTATATACACAAGCCGGTTGTGAAAGCTGAATCTGTATACAGGCACAAAAACAAAATCGTATCACCAACATGGAAGCTGAATAAATTTGATATAATAATATATCATGATATATTAGGATTGACAGGGAGTGGTATGCACCTTGATCGCCGTGAGATACGTGACAAATAGCATCTTTCACATCGCGGCAAAGTCTTGTAATATATCCATTATTTACTGTTATACAGTTTTTTTCAGAACTCAACCAGAAATAATTTGATATTGATAAAATATTTTATTTGTTAATAAAAATCACTAATAATTATTATAACTACTATACAATCGATGTCATATCATTAAAATTGGATTAAGGGTGAACATTCAGAACATTGAATAAGTCAAGTATTAAGAGGGAATCAATTTCATACTACGGGTGCCTAAATATCATATCATATAAATATAACAAATAATATTCTCCATCTTTTCATACAACATATAATTGTTTATTCACATACTTATCTTGCTCTATCTATCCTAACGCCTTATCACATTTATCATATAAAATACATCCCACGCATGGCACGGTCTTGTCCACATATGCTCTAATTTAAATCATCTGCTTGGGCTTGGAAAGTCATATTGGAATAAATAAATAAAAGTAAGCTATCTACTTAAACTATATTTATGTTTTGTGAATTATTAACATAAATATTAAATATAATAAGAAATTTAAGTTTTAATTTACTTTTTAAACTTAGTTTGTATTAAATAACAAAAACTAAGCCCAAAGATAAATATTTCAATTGACAGATTAGCTTAAGGGTTTGTTCATATATATATATATATATATATAATATATATATATATATTATATATATATATATATATATATATATATATATATATATATATATATATATATATACATATATATAGTATACAGTATAATATATCCTGGCGTAGTCGTCAACACTTACGCGGTCTCTGCTGGGCCAGGTTCCAATCCCAACAGAGTGAAATTACTTAGGGGGTTATTTTTATCAATACCTAACACACTGCGGTGAGGTGAAGAAGGATGAGCAGTTTCTTAATCAATAACAATATAGTTCCCGATTAATAATGTATGTTCACTCTGTGCGGTGCTCTGTTTAAAGAACCATACTCCCTGAGTGTGGACGGGAAAGAGCGCGTGTGGTTCTCAGTTTGGTGGGTGAAAATATATTCACTACAGAAACATTTCTCACGTCTGTACTTTTATATATTTATAATAATATATATATATATATTATAATTATTATTTATATATATATATATAATATATATATATATATATATATAATATGAATATATATATAGTATAAATCATATATTAGTATAGATATATATACTATTAAAAAGTCAATCAAACATTTGTTCCTTCGAGCCTCCTTTCCTATTAATATGGAATATTGAAATTCCACATTGGCACCATCGGCATTACCTCTCTCTCTCTCTCTCATCATCTCTCTCTCTCTCTCTCACATCTCTCTCTTTCTCTCTCTCTCTCTCTTCTCTCTCTCTCTCTCTCTCATCTTCTCTCTCTCTCTCGTTGTACACCTCCCAAATGCTTCTCGCAATAAAAATACTAGCGTTTCATTTCGAGTCTCGGCCTCTAAATAAGAGACTTGTAAAAATCTGCGTCAGTATATTAATTTCGGGACGTCTTTACTGTAGGTCTTTGTATTAACAATGTTGCATAACGTCAGTCACAATATTTTTCCAACTCTCCATGAATACTTTGAAACGAATCTCGGCGAATATCGTGATTTTGTTCTTAAATTCAAAATTCAAATGAAATTAAATATAAGCCATCATCATTATTGGAAATAAAGTATTGAGCCAAGCATGTTTTCTCTTGTAATAGGTGTTAATCGGATGGTTTTGAAATATGAAGAATTGGCGTACTCTCTCCTCATAAATCCATGGTTCGACTCTGTGGTTGTCATTTGGTATCGGGAGGAGGGAAATTCCTTCTCATATCACTTCTCCGTTTGTAGTAATTTTCAGGTTCAGTTCAGCCGAAATCGTTGCAGGCTACTCTTTCGGACGAGCAAAGCGGGCGTTCATCAAACGAAAGTGCGCTAACCTACTTGGTTCTCCTCTGAGAAATCTTTTTGGCCTCTTGCAAAAACATCTCTAACAACTTCCGTAAATCATCCTTTCCCCCCTTTATTCGATCTGATGGCTTCTGTTGCTAAGCTCTCCAACTGAAAAGGCGCAAATTCTCTTCAGGCCTCCTATTTTCCTCTAAATCAACCTTGTGAACGATTCTGGCATTCTTCTCCTCCTTCTCCTCTCCAGGTGTCCTATGCTTTGCCTGTGATTAATACTTTTTGATAGGTGCACGGATTCCTGAAATCTATGAAACAGTTAGGTAAAGGCGGGGATGGCCCTGAAAGCATTGCCTCCCCGATTTTTGAGCGGAGGTGTGCGTTCCGTGCTGTCCCCCGTCCTTGTTAAAAATATATTCTCCTATGTCTCATACTAGCTACTTTGCCCTCTGTGTTGGAAGCCCTCATCATGATACAATCCTATTCGCAAAAAAATAATGAGTAAGCCGCTCTGTCCTTTAAACTATCGCCCTATATTTTCCCTCACTTTAGTTATTCTATTATATAGAGTCTTCTTAGAGAACACCTTCTCAACTCTCACTTCTTTAGATCATTTTCAATCTCATTCCCTTTCTTTAAGATCGCCAGTACGTTTTGCATTCGGTCGAGTGGAGGTCCAACTGGCGATATACTTTCTATCTAACCCGTTTATGGTTTTCCGCTCTTATGAAACTACGGGGAGACTTTGCGTGGAGTGGCGCTTGACATATCCAAACATTTGACGGGTATGGCACGCGTTTCTGTTCTCCAAAGCTCACCCTCCTTTGGGTTTCACTCCACTTCTCTTTGCTTACTTTGTCTAGCTTTCTTTCAAATTCGCTCAATGTCGGATACTCCTTTTTCTTTTTCTGTCAATGTGGTGTTCCTCAGGGTTCTGTCTTATCTCCTACCTGTTTTCCCTACTTCATAAATGATCTTCTACAATCTGCCACATACTACTCTATCCACTCAATTCGATGACTAGGCCCTTCAACTCTTCAACTCATTTCAATTCTGGCTCCGTCTTTTACTTCTAAAATTGCCTATCGTTTTAATCTTTCCCGATTCTGTTCTCGCTGATCTGTATAGAGGAGATCTGTATGGGGTCTTCATCAAACTGTTTAATATTCGAAGTTCTATTAACAAACCCAATCTCTTCTACAAACCTCCTCTCTAAAACCTTCTAACCTTTCCTATTCTCTCTCGACGATTCTCTCGTCTCTCCTCTGTTGACAATAAAACATCTTTGGCCTTAAACATACGACAAAAAAAAATATCTTGGAAACAACATTAACATCACAACGGTTGCTAGCTCGGCGGCCTCAAAGGAACTACGTGAGTTTTGTTTTAACTGCGAGACATTTTTTACCTCTCTCAGTTACTACCAGCTATAACAATGTCTGATCATCCGGCCTTGCATGAAGTCTGCTGCTCTCAATCTTCATATTTGGGGGGCTCTGGTTCACCCGGCTTTTGGATGAGGTGTACAGAGGGGTCGAGTCAAAGTCAAAAGGCTTATAAACTGTTCTGGTACTTTGAGTTTTGCTTTTTGTCTTAACAATATCAGACCACCCTGGCAGGGCCCTTTTTCAAAAGGAGTGGGCAAAAATATAAAATAAAAATAAAACAAAAAATATTACAAAAGAAAAAAAGAAATAAAATGGAAAGTAAACCCACCCTGGTCCTTTGCCTAATCGCATTGCTCCTCGGTGGGTGCAGACAGCGGGAAATATTGTCAGGGAAATAGAAGAGGGCAAGGAGTTCCATAAAAAAGAGTTGTGGCTGGAAAGAAGGAGGGACCAACAACGAGCGAGCCTGGGGTTTCCAATTATTCAAACAATTTTTCGTGTGTGAACAGGGCACCTTTGTGTTACGAGGGCGACGCAAGTGGGGAGGAAATGCGAAAAGGTCAATTCTCTAAAGACCTGCACTCAAGCCATCTATAGAAAAAGATAAGGGCACCAAAGTCACGTCGCAGAGAAAGAGAGTCAAGGGAGTCAGAAAGTTTGGGACAGTTTATAAGCCTCTTAGCCTTGACTTCAACTCTATCCAAAAGGAGGGTAGAACCGGATCCACCCCAAAAATGAGAACAGTATTCCATACAGGAAGAATAAGACCCTTATATAACTGGATAATTGTTCGGAAGAAAAAAAACTCCCGCAACCTAAACTGGATTAAACGCTTCTTGAGGACAATTAGCAACCGATGTGATATGAGGTCTCCCAAGACAATTCATTATTTATGTTTAGCCCAAGAATGTTTATGTTGTTTACAGGTAATACATTAGAGTCATCGAAGGGGATAGGAAATTTGGGAGGTGTTTTAGAAGAGGGAGTATATGGAAGAAGTTGTAGTTTTCAAAGAGTTGAATTTCAAAAGATTACCGTTACCCCACTGAGAAATCCCGAACCAGATCGGCAAGAATTGAATCGGAAAGCCTGTAGAAAGAAGGCACTCTGATACAAACGAGGGAGCACAACTGAAATGAGTGGAAGAAAGGAGGTTCGTAGTCATACGGCATAAGAGTGAACAAGAAGTTAGAAAGTGCAGCTAGTGATCATTGAAGGAAGTAAGGAATAAAGTTGGAAGAATTAAAACTGAACCCTGAGGACACCACAATTATAAGAGGAGGAAACAGGTTTGCTCCTCAACTAGAGCTGAAATGGAACGATCTGAAAGAAAACTAGACAAGAGTAAAAAAAAGGGAAGGAGGAAATCCAAAGGAAGGTAGCTTAGAGAGTAGCAACGCATGCCATACCTTGTCAAAAGCTTCAGATATGTAAAGCGCTACCACACAAGAGTCCCCATGGTCCCTAAGGGCAGAATACCATAGATCAGTGAGATAGGAAAGAATGTCGCCAGTTGATCTCCAACGTCGAAAGCCATACTGACGATCTGAAAGAAGGGAATGAGATTCTATATGATCGAGGAAATGAGAGTTAAGGTACTTTATCTTTATTCTATAGGTGCCGCAGCGGCAGGTGCTCGAGGGAACTTATCATTTGCGTACCACCACCTTTACGACGCCCTCGTAGCACAAGGAGTGCTGTGTCCATGCACGAGTTTTGTGTTGATATTGGTAACTCCAGGTTAGTTCGCTGTGGTGCTTCCTTCTTTCCTGCAACCTCTGTTCTGTGGAATTCTCTTCTATCTTCTGTGTTTCCTGCTGAATTTCATCTCCCTCACTTTAAAGAATGCGTCTGTGCCTTCTGCGTAATTTGCACAAGAGGGTATTTTTGAGCGTACACACCCCCTCCTTGAACAGGACTCTGCCCGTGAGTGGTGATGACAACTGTAAAAAGAAGGAAAAAAAGGGTATGTAAAATGAGGGAGAAGAATGGCGAACCACTGAGCATTTGAGCTCTATGCGGTATACCCTAACACAATATAAATGCCCAATGTGGGGTAATCTTATCGATTCGGGTGTACTGCTTCCCTCCACTGTCAGAAAAGATATATATATTATATATATATATATATATATATTATATATATATAATATATATATTTTATTATATATAGTATAATATATATTATATATATATATATATATATATTGATATATATATATTATATATATCTGGTATAGTATATATTATATATATATATATATATATATAATATATAATATATATATATATATATATATATTATATATATATAATATATATTTATAATATATATATATATATATATATATATATTAATTATAACAAATATTTGTTACATTTTTATTAATCAATATACGGTATATATATATATATTATATAATACTTAGGGTACTATACTATATATATTTTATAATTCTATATATATATATATATAATTCATATTAAAATATATATAGCGTATATATTCATATATATATATATATAACAAGAACTTCAATCCTTCCAAATAAGTACCTTTACATCTCTCTATTAAGTCATATAACATTTAAATAAAACCATATTAAAGGCATCCAAAAAAAAAAAATCCTTAGCCCAAAAAATAAATGCAATCTTTTTATGTCACATTACTCCAAAATTAGCCATAACCCTACAACACCCACCAATAAATTAACAATTAAATGGCTTAAAAAAAAATAAAAATAATTAAGAAGCTCCCCACCCCTATTCACCCGCTTGCTATGCTATAAAACCAACTTAAAAACTCACTAGCAGAAGAAGGTCCAGACAAAATTTTCAACATTCACCTCAAACATCTCGGAACTAAAGCCATAGCAGTACTAATGCAGATATTCAATACAACCGGCAAACCAACACATCCCACCTTTCTGGAAACATGCTCACATAATCCCCATATTAAAACCTAACAAAAAATTCAACAGCCCTGCTTCATATAGATCTATCTCATTACTCTCTACAATATCGGAAGTTTTCGAAAGGATAATCCTGAACTGAATTTCCCCCCTCATCCCCCTCTCAGATACACAACATGGTTTCAGACAAGAACACTCCACCACCACCACACATCTTACAGCTCTTACGCATAACATTTTATTACCACACTATTTACTGATCTCATAAAATATCTTCATAGTTTTTAATCAAAGCTTATTACCCTCCCATACTCTCCTAGTAGTAAGAGATATAAATGAGTTATTTGATAGTTTTATGTCACCTCTTAATAGACAAAGTTTTAAAATAAATATGAATGACAAGAAAATAATAATAAATATCTTATCTAGTTATGTAGCTTGAGTCATAGAAGGACACTACACTTCCTTGCATACATATTATATAATGGAGTTTCCCAGGGCATTATCCTATCGCCAATACTCTTTAATCTCTTTATGCACAATCTTCCATAACCCACATCCCCTTCTATGAAAGTCAATAGCTATGCAGATGATTTAACAATCATAGCTGAATGTCCTTCTGTAAATACACAAAGTCTTGAACTATAATAATCTATAAATCAACTGGATCAATGGCTGTCGATAAATAGAACGACTGCCTCTCCCTAAAAATCTTTTTATCACATTACTCACTCCTGATAGAAGAGAATAAACAAGCCATCATCCTAGGTTTAACTTTTGATATGTGACTTTCAGCCCCCCACATAAAGAAAATTATCTCTAGATCCACACAAATAAAATGCAATGAAAATACTAACCGAAATAAATTTCGACTAATACAAAAGTGTCCCTCAAGGTTGTAGGCAGGCAATACTTTTATCCAATCTTAAACTATACATCACCCTCCTGGATACCTGCAATATCAGACCAACATCCAATAACTAGAAGCCATTCAAAATTAAACTTAAAATAATGATAATAAGCTGGCTCTCTTCCATACCGATCCATCACTTATAAACAGAAACAAAAATTCTTTCTATAAGGGCCCATCTTGACATGATAAATAGACAATTTTATAGCAAATCTCTCAGCAGACCAACCCCAACACTTAATATTACAACAACCTTTTACACCAAGAAGGAAAAAAACTATACCAGCTACATAGCTACTACTATAATATATACAAAACACTTTACCCCTACCCTTCCCCCAGACACTCATCATCAAACACATCCACACTCGGCTAACATAAAGAGCAATCTTTGAATATCAAAATGACATTATACTAAAAGTATGTTCACCTGAAATATCTTCCCCCACAGAGCAAACTTTGGATTGTCAACCAGTAATGCTGTCCCATCTCCCCTCTGGGTATACCATCCCTCCATTCAGGAATATAAATATAGATTTCATAATGCTCCCTCCCCCTCCTGTCACAGATGACCCTCCCTCATAAATGATGACACAAGGCACCTCTTAACTAAACTGCTCAGACCTAATGAACATCAGATGCAACTTTGATACTCTCATTCTGACGGATCTATGGGCTAAGGCTGCTGTGGTGGTCTAGCTATTAAGCAAGTTGGAATTTTTATTTAATTTTTCTAAGCATTTCAGAGTCCCATTTTTAAATACCTTTGCATAGATTTTACTTTAAAGTATCTTGATATGAAGTATTCCCAAGTTTATATTTAATGGATTCTTTTATTTCTACCAATAAAAATTTTATAAATTTAAATTAAATTTATTATATTTCTGTACAAGCTATTTATGCCATTAATCATATAGTTTAATTTATTTTTATAGGCCTATTCAGTAAGTTATAATAGGTAGCCTGAAAATTAAAAAAATAAAATAGTAGCTATAATAAATACAAATATTAGTTATATTTTTAAAGTAGCCAGATGAAAATTACACATATATATATGTATAAACATCAAAAGTCTTAAAAATACTTTTACTGCAGTTGGAATATACCTTAGCTATAATTTTTGCTTCTAGTAGTAGTTGGTGTATATATTAGCCTTTTACTTTGTGTAAAATACTAACAAGTCTTAGAGTGAAGTTTGGGTTTTTCCATGTTGCATGGTTTGGGTGGTAGTATATTTTAGTTTGATTGGGCCAGTCTCAATATGCCCTTGTGACTTCCCACTGCCTCAATATTTTCTGTGTTCTTTGTTTTTATGAATAAAAGCTGTCATTTAGGGAAAATTATTTCAATATTTGGATAAAATTTTGAAAAATGTTTAAAAGTCAAATGACTTATAAATGTCAAAAGTCAAATTTGTGGTTAAATTTTTTAACTTGATACTAAAATTGCACAGAAAAGTTTTAGTTTACTCAAGAACTTTCTAATAGTATATTAAACATTTTGTGTCATTATTTCATTAAATAGGGCCTATTTAATTTAAAAAAATAATTGTATTGGCCAAATATTATTTTATACAAGGTATAGAGGTGACACACACACACACACTATTTAATTTCATGTCTTTTTAATTATCTAGACATCCAAATCATTTAAATGCATTCAAACAAAAAATATTAAAATTAAAGAAACTTGTATGAAAATAATGTCATATTTGACAAAGTTGGACAGTACAACAGTACCGTAGGTGTCTTGTATTATCCAGAATCGGGGAGAGACATCTTTGGCATGAGGGTAGGGTCTTTATTTATTCTAAACTTATATATTCTTGAAGGGAGAGGTGGGTGACCAGAGCAAAGCTGGGACTATTTTATGATGCAAGGTTTGTTCTGAGGGGAATATATACAGTACCATATCTAGTGAATGCGTTTGGAGTATGGTATCGTTTAAATATGTAGATATTGCTCTTTAGGTTATTTGTTACGAATGTTTTTAATGATAGGAGTGTTCAGAGGTGGAGAGGAAAAAGTACCTATTATAAATATTTGAGTGGGAGGCTGTTAAAATGTATGGTGTAGTGGGTGGTTTATGGAAAGGGATTTGCTGTGTAGTTGACAGCAAATCATTTCCAGGAGATCTTTGGAGGGGAAGATTTTTTTATTTTTTCGAAGGTGATGGATGGGTGTAGTAAAGAGGCAGACTGTTATTGTTCTTAGTGCCCTGTTTTGAGTGGTTTCTAATTTATTAAAGTTGAACTGCTATATTACTAGACCTGAGAAGCACAACTATTGATATTTATGGAATATAAGATTAGGTAGGTCATGCATGAAGAGGTTGAAAAATATGGGTGGGAGAATAAGCTCCCTGGGGAACTTTATTATAGAATTTGAATAATCTGGAATATTAGAGAGAGAGAGAGAGAGAGAGAGAGAGAGAGAGAGAGAGAGAGAGAGAGAGAGAGAGAGAGAGAGAGAGAGAGAGAGACAGTTATTACATATATATACATACATATTATATTATATATTATTATTATTATTAATATTATTATTATTATTATTATTATTACATATATTATATTATTATTATTATTATATTATTATATATTATATTATTATTATTATTATATATATATATATATATATATTATATTATATATATATTATATATATATATATATATTACATATTATTATTATTATTATATTATTATTATATATATTATATTATTATTATATTATATTATATATATATTACATATATATATATTATATTATTATTATATATTATTATTATTATTATATATATATTATTATTATATATATATATATATATTATATTATACATATTATTACATATATATTATAGTTATTATTATTATTATATATATATATACATATTATTATTATTATTATATATTATATATATATATATATATTATTACATATATATATATATATATATATATATATATATGAAAAAAAATATTATATATATATATATATATATATATATATATATATATATATATATATGAGAGAGAGAGAGAGAGAGAGAGAGAGAGAGAGAGAGAGAGAGAGAGAGAGAGAGAGAGAGAGAGAGAGAGAGAGAGAGAGAGAGAGAGAGAGAGAGAGAGAGAGAGAGAGAGAGAGAGAGAGAGAGAGAGAGAGAGAGAGAGAGAGAGAGAGAGAGAGAGAGAGAGAGAGAGAGAGAGAGAGAGAGAGAGAGAGAGAGAGAGAGAGAGAGAGAGAGAGAGAGAGAGAGAGAGAGAGAGAGAGAGAGAGAGAGAGAGAGAGAGAGAGAGAGAGAGAGAGAGAGAGAGAGAGAGAGAGAGAGAGAGAGAGAGAGAGAGAGAGAGAGAGAGAGAGAGAGAGAGAGAGAGAGAGAGAGAGAGAGAGAGAGAGAGAGAGAGAGAGAGAGAGAGAGAGAGAGAGAGGTCAATAAAATATATATTTCATGAAAATAAAATGAGATATTCCAACTGTTTATTAATAAGTTATTATCTTTGTTAATGATTGAAATCAAGTATAAATTTCAAGCTCCTAGGTAGTCTCATTTTTAGAGGCAGTTCTTAGAATTTTTAAGTAATTTTGTTTTTTTATTTTTTTGAGAATTATTTATGGATAAGGGTATTATTGTTGATGTCAGATATAATTTTTTAAAGAAATTTAAGTTAAAAATAGTTGGGGCCTACTTGAATCTAAATAGAAAATGGTTTTATAGGCCAGTAAAACTATTTACCCTATAACACAAATAATAAATTTTGTTCCTTACCCTGGGGTGTTCTTTTTATCCCAATTGGTGATATATATATATATATATATTTTTATATTTTTATATTTTTTTATATTTTTATATTTTATATTTTCATTTTAACCTTTTATTGTTAGTGTTGTTTTGGGTATATTCGGTGAGCGGGGTGGTGGCCTCAGGTGTTGGGAAGTACCTGGGGTGGGAAGTCCCACAAAACGTGCAGCCTGGGTGAAATAGATATAGAAGAAGGGAAAAGATGGGGAAGAGAGAGGTAATAAGGGTGGGGTGTATGAATGTGAGAGGGGTAAACGAAGATTTGAAGAGGGAGGAAGTGGGATTAATGTTTGAAGAAAGAAGGTTGGATGTGTTAGGGATAACTGAAACTAAGCTGAAGGAAAGAGGGAGATGGATTTGGAAAATACAAGGGAATGGTATCAGGGGTGAACGAGAGAGTGAGGGGAGGGAAGGGTAAGAATAGTTATGAGGAAAGAGGTGTGGTAAGGGTGTGTAGCCAGGTGAGTTCAAGGATAATGTGGATAAAAGTGGGAAATGTGGGGTTTTATATGTGCATATGCACCATGAATGGAGCGAGGGAGGAGGAGAGAGAAAGATTTTGGAATGAGTTGAATGAGGCCAGGAAAGTTTTGGGGTAAACGATAAAATTTGTCTATTGGGCGATTTGAATGCAAGGGGAGGGGGTGGGAAGAATACTAGGACCATTTGGGGTAGGGGAGAGGAATGTTAATGGAGAAAGCCTGTTAGAGTTGTGTGTTGAAAGCAAGAATGATAGTGGGGAATACGTGGTTCAAAAAAGTGAAAATCAAGCATACATGGAAGAGTGAGATAACGGGGGAGGGCGGTAATTATGTATGTGTAAATGGGAAGGATAGAGATAGATTAATAGGATGTAAATGTATTTAGAGGGGCGGAGGGGGATATCGGATCACCATTTGGTGGTTGCTAGGTGGGAGGAGAGGGGACGATTAAGGAAAGGGGAGAAAAGAGGAGAGTGGAGGTGATAAAGGTGGAAAATTGGAGGAGACAGTGTGTGTGAGGGAGTTTAGGAGAGGTATGGGAGACAGGTGGAGAAGTGAGATGGACGTGGAATGGGGGAGGTGAGGGAGTGACGAGATTTAAGGAGGCATGTGAAGAGGCTAAAAGGGTATGTGGAGTAAAGAGGGAAGCAGAAGGAAAGGGAGCTAATGGTGGAGTGAGGAGGTGAAGGAGGTGGCGAAAAGGAAAAGGAGGCTATGTGAAATGGTTGGGAAGTAGGAGAGAGGAAAGCTGAGGAATATAGAAGGGTTAGAGTGGAAGCAAAGAGGCGGTGAGGGCGAAGAGAGACAAAGATGAGTGGTGTAGAGAAGTGACGGAAAATTTTGAATCAAGAAGTAAGATGTTTTGGAAAGAAGTAAATAAAAAAGGAAGAAGAAGGAGGGGTTGGGGAGAGGATTAAGGAGGAGATGGGGAGTGGATAGAGAGAGGATAGGGTGAGGGA
>JABUQX010115136.1:0-10000 GCA_015478945.1 Trachelipus rathkii
AAATCTTGTCTGCAGCCTCCATTTGTTAATTTATTGGTAGCCAATAATGATCTTGTTTGTTTATGTCTGGGAGGACGACTCTTGTTACGGTGAAATCTCTTAAAGTAAGAGAGAGAGAGAGAAGAGAGAGAGTATTTGAGATTATATATATATATGTAGTATGCATGTAGTCATGTAGAGAGACGGCAGACGCAGTAGCAGAGATGAATGAGAGGAGAGAGAGAGGAGAGAGAGAGAGAGAGAGCAGTAGTATTAGACATTGTGGCGCTATAGAATTGATAAATGTCAATTTTATGAATTAGGATCCCACATCAAGTTTGTACTTGCCATTATGACCTTTAAATTAATTATTAAAAAAAAATTTTTAAAAATTAAATAAATAATTATAATAAATAATTAATTAAATAATTATATAAATGGGATATCTAACTCAAAAATCGTGATTACAAACACTTTGATTTTACGCACAACACACCCACACACACCACACACACACACACACACGAAACCAACACTATCGTAAAGCAGTCAACGTTTGATTCTCTTCTGTTCTGGGTGAGTATAATATATAATATAAGTATATAATAATAAGTATATACTAACCTAATCGCTATATATAATATATTTATATATACTCACTATTAAAAATTGCTATATTTACTATAGGTATATATATATATCCCTACTGCACTTGACTCTAACACAAGCATTTTTACTACTATGACTAGGTATGCTTTATCAGCAGGTTTTAAACTAAATCAAAGATTAAAATAGCATCATATATTAGTACTCAATCCAAGATAAGAATATTCTTATATATATATATATACACTCAAGACTGCTAGTATATATATATACAATACGAGCGATATATATATACAGCTGAACAGCTACTTGTATTTGTAGAACACAGGGAATCTATAAGAGATATTAATTACTTTGACAAACCATAACTATAATTATATTTACTTTATTAGCAAAACCACAACACATTATCACATATTCGCATATTAATATGTATCACTCACTTTATCTTGTCTACGTACTCTCTTGTACTAATATACATCAGCATTCCTCATATTATATACCTATTACAGTAAAATATCTTTATACTTATAGTGAGCTCAATCCATACTTTTTATCTCATTACCAGGTACTCCGTCGGTAGATATATATATAATATATTAACGCGGAAAAGAAAATAAAACTGTGAATAAACACTGTAGTCTAAAGCATATTTATAATATATATTGTTAAGAACACTTAAAATAGCAAACATTGGACCATTTTTCGACAGCATTGAACGCTAGGTCCTCCTCCAATTTCACAGGTTTCTCTGTCGTCTATGCGCTCTACCGCAGGACGCTGAATGAGAATCTTGCATTTTTATAAGGATCCGAAACGTATAAATTATACGTCAACTTATATGACCATGCATATATTACATTATATATATATATATATATTATGATAATAGTATATGTATATATATAATATATATTATATACCTTTTAGCGCCATTATAATGTATTATATTACATAAATAATACAGCTAATATACTTAATATCATATATATATATATATTACCTACTCAGAATATATATATATTCAAATATTATTACTCATTTTTATCAAAATTGATTCTAACTCTACACTAGTACGCACAGCGCCAAAGTTGATAAACAGAAGAAGCAGCTGAACAAAAGTGACAAGAATTGTGTCTATATATATATATCGAGTTAACTTATCATTGTAATAAATAATTTGCACAATTTTCTTATAAGAAATCCTAAGAATCATTTAAATTCAAGACAATTTTAACCCCTCTCTCTCAAATTCTCTCTTCTCTCACTCATTTCACACCCACTAAGATCATATTCATCTCTCTCTCTCTCTCTCTCTTTCTATATATATATATATTACTGATAATAAGAGATTGACCTATAAGTATATATATATATATATAATCTATATTTATATGTAAAGCCATTGAATATAGCTCTAACTAGCCTTAGTGAGCTCACTCTTATAATTACTATTAAAGTGTTATTGTATATATATATAATTCACTGTTCTCTATACAATTACCTTATACTAGTGATATAAAAGCTATATATATCTATACTTATCAGCATTAATAAAAGGTACATTGTTATTCATATATATATATAATAATTGATTATGGTCTGGAAGATCTCTCTGGAGCGTAGTTACTAAGCGAAAATTTTTAACAATGATTAAAAAGATCTCATATCATATACCACACATAAACTTGGCTTCAATTTTTTGTCTTACCTTTCATTACTCAATTTGCATATAGTTTTAAGTTTCACAATCTCACTTGTCCATTCTGATCATTTAGGAGTTTAAAATCTTTCAGGAGTATATAGCCATGTATAGGGTTTATAATAATATATAATAATAAATAATTACTATAATTACATATATAATTAAATAATAATAATAATAATACATTAGGTATATTATATCCATTAATATATCAAAATAAGTGAATATACATATAAAATAATACACTTCACACTCACTATGAATAATAACCGCACACGTATTGCCAGCTTTGAGGCTGTATTTATGCTAAGGTCTGTTTATCCTCGTTTAAGTTTATTCTACGCTCTCTTCATATATTAAAAAAGTGAAGACGCCCTGTTTCATTGGTATCTTGACTTTGATGGCTAGATCGCTATTCCCATAACGGTACCAACACATGCAATCACTTCTACGTTTCCTCTTACTTTTGGCCAAATCGTTATGCTCCATATTTCCTTCGAAGGTTCTTCCTCCTAGCATTACTCGCTCTAGCATCGCTCTCTTTATTCATCATTAGTACATCAAAGTAAAAATGACAGCATTACTTCTAGATTAGCATTATTATATCTATATTGAAAAAATTTTGCTCAACCTTAATTACTCTCAATTATTAAAGACCTTTCGTCATTATCCTTCTGGGCAGATGGAGTTTGGGCTTATTATATCCATTTGTAATTACTCTAGCTATTCAATCATGCTCTCTATATATATATATAGTATATATGGATACCAAAACTGTTCATATTATATATATATATATATAATATTACTATTTTTTTTTTTTTTTTTTTCACTCTACATGCTTATATTGCAAACTTATAATATGAGTGTATATTTATATTATTATATATTATATTATCTCGCGCGTCGCTCGCTCGCTCGTCGCGTTTTTTTTTGCTAGAATATAAGCGCAGTAAGAATGCTCAGTCTCTCTCTTCCAAAGTTGTAGTTGTGCAATTAAAACTGAAACTTTTGAATAATTAAAATAGCTTGTCAATTAAGATAATTGCTGCCTATAATGAAGTGAATTATATTTCGTATTCTTTTCCCTTATTTTAACATATACAAAGCAGCATGTGAGTAATATTATAAGGCAAGAGAGAATGAGAGAGAGACATCATAGTCAAGAGAGAGAATGGGACTTTGTACAGCAAGTTAGAGTACAAGAGCGCAGAGGACATGACGATGTTACGCGACATTAGAAGAGAGAGAGAGGCAGAGAGCGGCAGTGTGCATCACTGTCTTTATCGCATAGAGTATACGACGCAGAGAGATGCAGAAAAAGGAAAAAAATGTATTTTAAAATTTCTTTTAAAAATTTTAAAAATTGAATTTTTTTTTATATATTTACTTTTATATATAACTAAAAAAAAAAAGACCGCGTACTTTATCAAGCTTTTGTGTGTATATGAAAAATAGTCCGCCTATTTTTGCTTACGGATTAAGAAAATGACCAAAAAAAATGGAATTTATATTTAATTTTAGGAGCAACAAAACTTTTTACTTGTGTTTTGGTATTTATTTTTAATATTGTCTCTATATCTATTTATATATTTACTATAATAGCTATATATATATGTTATACCAGTAATAACAGGTATACTAGAAGGCTTTCCACCTTATCTCATATATAAACTCACTAAATTTCTAACTTATCTAATTGAGATATATTATTATGCTATGCATGATATGAGTGTTGCTCTAATATACATATACAATTTATATTCTCACCTATTATCACTAGCTAATATATTTTATCATAGCTATATAAAAGCTTTTTTATACATTTTATTATAAATATATTCTTTTATTACCTTTTATATATAATAGGCTATATATATATATCTATACTCATTAAATACTATATTCCTTATATCTATATATATATATATATCTATTTATCTATCAATATATATTTCTCGTATTTATATATATATATATACATTATATATACATTATATATACTACCTCCAATACTTATAAATAATTATAATTTAGTATAAATATAAATAATAATTTATATAAATATAGTATATAATAATTATATATATATATATATAATATATAAACAGTATAAATATATAATTCTTCTGCTATTACTAAACTCTTAACTTGTTTCATTAAGCAAAAGTCTCTAATGTACCGGGGAGGAGAGAAGGGAGAGGAGAGGAGGGGAGGGAGGGGAACTAGAAGGTCGGGTATGTTTTTAATGAAGTGAATAGACGAAGCTCAAAAAATTTAAAACAGCGAACCGAACCTTTACTGTTATATGTGTCCATGTTGATATTTTTGGGTAAAATTGGATTTAAAATGTTTATTTTTTTTTGTTTATTTATGTTTTCGAGTTTGAATTTTAAATATTTATTTCATTCATAAAAAAAAAAATTTTTATATTTTTTTTTTTTTAAATTTAGCATTTTTGGGCATTTTCTAACCTAATCTTATCAAACTTAATTTAACCTACCCTAACATAACCTAACATCTAACCTAACCTAACATAACATAACATAGCAACATAACAAAACATTAACTATCCTAACTTAACCTAAACCTAACCAAATTTAATCTTTCAAAATAAATTAAAAAAACTTCTAAATCTAGCAAAACAAATAAAAAATGACAAAAAAGGATAATTTAATATTGTTTCTCAAAAAAAATTATTTGTTGCAAATCATTTAAAATCCAATTTAAACCTATATTAACCAAAAAATCACTTTAAACCCATTTTGAAAAAAAGAATTTCTCACTTGTCACACAATTAAACTCAGACACATAGCTACGATGACTTTAACTTATTTATTTGTTATAATTTTATTATATAATTTTTCAATCTCCATATTTTAGTTTTAGTTTTTATTTTTTTACACGTTAAATTTTAGCCCAAACATCTTATGATGATTGTCATCTACTTTATTTGCTCTTCACGACTTTTTTGGACAATATATGTATAAGTACGGAAGAAAACTGCATTTTGATCTTCAAGTTTGGCTCGTGCTTTGCATTGCTCTTTTGCTGATGGTGCAAATATCATCAGACCTTCGATTGTCTATAACTTTGTGCATTTCTCTAGTATATGGAACAATAGAAAAGAAAGATACAAGGTCTTTATGATGTGACAGATATTTTGTATTATATTTTGTAGGAACATCCGATTTTAAGCAGATCTAACGATAAAAATCGAGTTTTTGTTTGCTTAGCTTTGAACTAGCACAGATTGTTATTTACGCCATTGCTTTAACATCTTTAGAAATTATTAAGTATCTATGGCCTCGTTTTTTTCGTGTGAACTCCTCTTTTACTTTTCTTCTCTTCAAGCTCGTGTACGTCTTCTTCTCTCTTCTCCTCTTCTCTCTCTCAGTCTACTAATAAGTCGGAAGCTTTCTTTTCTCTCATTTTGTCAATCTCTCTCTCTCCGTCTCTCTCTCATCTCTCTCTCTCTCTCTCTTCTCCTCTCTCTATTTTATATATATATATATATATATATTATATAGTAAATATATATATGAGTATATATATATATGTAGCTTCTTAAAATAATAAAAAGGATTTAATTTAAGTTAAAATTATTTGATGCTATATATAACTATATATATATATAAATATATATATATGCAAGTAATATATTACCTATTAAATATATATATATATATATTTTATATTATATAAAATTATATTATATAATACTTATAATATATAATATTATAATTATATTAATATATATATTATAATTAAATAATATATATAATATAATTATATATATATATATATTAATATATATAAATATATATGTGTGTGGTGTCTTGTGGGTGTGTGTATGGAGCAGAGAGGAGAAATAATGAGAGAGAGAGAAGAGAGAGAGAGAGAGAGAGAGAAGTATGAGAGGAGAGAGAGAGAGAGAGAGAGAGAGAGAGACGAGAGAGAGAGAGTATATTGCGAGACACGGTGAGATATAGAAAACTTAGAGACACTTCTACCCCTCAATGTTTTAACTATGTAAGCAAAGGAAAAAATTTAATGTAATTAAAAAAATAGATAAAGAACCTGCATAAAATTAAGGGAAAAGTTAAGAAAGATTCCCTAAAAGGAAATTAAAGTAAATTATCATTTGCTTAAGGAATAGATAGGAAATGAAATAAATAAAATAGAAACAAAAACATTTGAAATGCTTCAAGGAAAAAGGAAGTAATTTTAGTTTAAAGTTTTGGTTGAGTAATAAAACATCGAATTTTTTAAGGCTCAAACGCTAACGCTATACCTTTATTGACCATTCGTGACGTTCAAACCTTAACTTTAACCTCTCTAACCTAACCAACTAAGCCTTAACTTAAAACCTACTTACTAGCTTGACACCGGATCCATATCGTATAACTTCAAACTAACCTACCTAACCTAACCTAGGCCTAACCTAACTTAACCTAACCTAACTAACCTAACAGCAAATTCTATTACACCTCAGCTAAACCTAACACCCGCTAACCTAATCTAACAGTTCATGAGCGGAACGTAAGTAACGTAAAGTGTAACGTAACGTACTTTAAACCGTAAAGCTGTAAGAATAAATCCTAACCTATACCTAAGATTTAACCGTAACCTAACTAAAACTATGTCTAATAGTGTATATATAACTTTACTTAAGGAATTAAAATTAGAGTTGAGCCAAATCGTTTATGACTCCGAACCACGAATCACGAAAGATATGTAAATTAAACTAGATAAAATATTCCCTTTTGTTTTCTTACAGTAATTCCCTTAAAGGTTGGTATTGCCACAAACTTCACAGCTATTATCTAGCGAATCTGGCATCTTTTCATATGAATTTGTCATTTTTTAAAAATTAGTTAGGTGCAAAATAAAAGAAACAATAGGGAATACTTTCTGAGATTAACAAAAAAAAAAAAAATATCTTACTTTGTGACTTGTCATTGACAATTTTGTCCATCTCTAGATTTAAATAGAAGATGTGAAATTCGTTATAAGGTAATTCGATTTCGGTTCCAATTTCGGATCCTACTCTGGTTCCGGTTCTCCGTTCTCCGGGTCTCCGGGTCTCCGAGTTCTTCTGTTCTGATTTCAACCAATTATGAACGTTAGTTCAATTCCGATTCTGAGACTCGTTCTCCAACTAAAATTTTCTAATCTAATCTTATCAAACTTAATTAACCTAAGCTAAGCATAACCTAACCTAACCTAACCTAACCTAACCTGACTTAACCTAACCTAACCTAATAACCTAATCTAACTTAACCTAACATTTACAGATCTTGGACTTCGGTTCCGTTTTATAAATATTTAAATTTAGAAAAAATTTCCTGGGTTGTTACTCTACATATGTTCCAAGAAAGCAAACGTTGCGTTTCCCGGCGCGTTTCCCGACGTTTGTCAAGTGTTTGAAATTGTATGAAGGTAATTTGTTCTTATTTGAAATATGGTTCACAATAGGGCTGGCCGAGAACCCGAATTATCCGCACCGCATCGGAGTAAGCGCACCGGGCACCTCAATATTTTTATAAAACTGTACAGCACCGAGACACAGGAAATGTGTGTCACTCAGCACCGACCGCACCGCACAGCACCGCACCGCACCGCACCGAATCAGATGTGTCAGGCACTCTTAGTTTATAAGCTGTATTTCAAACAGGACCAATCCCCTTCATACATTTTCAAACTCTTAAACGACAAAAAATTCCACCGAGCGCCAAAATTTTGTGCTCCGCATCGCACATAGTGAGCACAAAACGCACCGCACCAATAGCCATTTTTCTCACCGCACTGCACCTAATATGTTTCTTCAGGCACACCAGACTACTAATAAACACCTCACCGTTCCATGCACCGCACCAAACCGTAACTGGACACTGAAATTGTGTTCCACACCGCACAGCTCCAAAATGAACGAACCACGCTCCCCACACGCTCCCCACAGCTCCCCCAGCTCCACACTAGCATATCACACCGCCACCACACCGCACGCAACACCGCCACAGTACCGGTGCGTCAGCCAATCCTACACTAAACTATTTAGTTATAAATAAAAACTATATGTGTTTCAACCGCAGAATTTGATCTTTCTTTTTGCATCGAACAAATTATATATATATATAATTATAATAATATATATATATAGTATATATATATATATATATATATATTATTATATATATATATATATTACTATATATATATATATATATCTAAATATATATATATAATAGTATTTATATATATATATATATATATATATATAATATATATATATAATTTAAATATATTATTATTATATATATATATATAGAATATATATATATATATAAATGGAGTATCTGTATATGTTTTGAATATTAATTTTTATATGTAAATATATATATATATAATATATATTATTATATATATATAATATATTATATATATATATAATATATTATAATATATATATATATATATATTATAATTATATTATATATACCTATATGTTAGGTTAGATATTAGATTAAGACTATCCATTAATTTTATGCTCTGGATCCAACTCATCAACACATCAGCCATGATTCCACATTTCCACTTGATGTTTTCACGATGAGCCTTTTCCCTTTCGAGAATAAAAGGCGGGAAAATTTTAGGTGGAATTACAGAAATTTGTTCGTTCCCCTCGAACCTGAAGAAGGTTGCCCATGAACAGAAATTCCCGAGTACTCTTTCCTCTCCAACCTGAAGGTTACCCATGAATAGAAATTCCCTGGGTAAATTCGTTAATAGGATTCAAGACCGATTTGCAGCATTTTTCAGATCAGCTCCTTCCCAATGAAGGTCCCCCCCCATCTTCTGCAGTAGGAAAATAATTATGGATGCGAGCCGGGAGCCATACCCACAAGCCTTTGGGTGGAGCAGGTTCCGGAGCAAGATAGATTTATTTTTTAAGGCGGGGCCAGAACTGTATAATTTTAAAATAATGGAGTCAGAGCCAGCTAATAAATTTACCAGCTCCACGCCCTGAGGAAATATTGTATGGAATATCCACCATAAATACCAAACATCCTGTTGATGTTGACGTCAATTCAACATATTAATAATACGGATGCGAGTGTGTTAGCAGATGTTCCTGATATTTATATGCGGATGCGGATGCGAGATGCGAATGTGTTCAACAGATGTTCCTCATATTTATATGCGGATGATGCCGCAAATGTGTTCACAGATGTTCCTCATATTTATATGCGGGTGTGAGTGTGTTCACAAATGTTCCTCACATTTAAATATGGATACGAATGCAGATGCCTGTCAGGCAAAAGCATCCGTATGCTCCGTATCCACAGATTCGATACCCACCAATTAATTAAAGCAATATAAACAATAAATCAAGTAATTTTTTTTCTTTTCGTACCTGATAATTTTAAGCATAATTAAAAAGTAATATTATTTTTTTTTTCTCGAATGACCAAAAAAAATTAACAAGTTTGACCTAAATTTGGGAGCGTAAACCCTGCAGGCATAATTGCATCAATATATATATATAATATATATATATATATATATATATATATATATTATATATATATATATATATATATATATATTAACAATATATATATTATATAATTATATATATATATAATATATATATATAATTATATAATATAATATATGTATATTACATATATATATATTTTATATTAA
>JABUQX010115136.1:15000-44211 GCA_015478945.1 Trachelipus rathkii
ACCCATTATATAAGATACATATCTGAATACGTCTGCTTTGTGCATTGTAAGAATAATCTGTTACCTCGTTCATTTTAGTAATTTTTATTCTTGCTGTAGCAACATCACACAGCACACATACACACAAACACACACACAGACACTACACACAGACATCACACACACGACACACACACACTATATATAATTAAAATGTATATTATATATATATATATATATTATATATATATATATATATATATATATGAATATATATATATAATATAATACAGTATATAAATATATTATAAAGATATATAAGCTAATTTATATATATATAGCCTATAATATTATAGTCGGATATACTCAGCCTATCATAGTACGTTTGCTGCTCCGTATGCTCTGTAGTGCTGATATGTGTGTTGTTTGTGTTGTAGTGCTGTAGTGAACGGCTTCTTATAGGTTTCTGGTGACAATTTTGATTGTATAATCTCTTCTCTCTTTATGATTTCCGCCTTTTGAATTTGAACACATCATAGTAGCATATAATATATGTGATATATAATAATATACGCGCTGTGATCTATATCAGTATATATATATATATATAATATATAGTACCATACTAGTTATATATAATAATAGCTATTATAGTTTGGTATAACATAATAATATTATACTTTGCGCAGTTAAAGGGTTATTATTATATATATATATATATATATATTTAGGCGTAGGCTGGGAAGGGGTTGGGGTCAGAAACCCTACCTCCGAAATTTTCAGGAATTTTATATATACTTTTAATGTCATTGTTGTAAAATTCATATAGTTATATTGAATTAAAGTAAAGTATATTATATAGTCAACTATATAAGATATAAATTGTTATAAAATTTATTTATCAATATTATATATGCTATACATATTTAAAATTTTTCCATTTTATTATATATATATATATATATATATATATATATATATATATGGCGACTTACATATTTAAATATATAAATAACCGTAGTGATATAAACAAACTATAAATATCTAGCGAATTTTTACTAAAAGTGAAATTTTCTATTTGAGGATAGAGGGATATAGTTTATTATAATATATATATATATAGCTGCATATATATATATCTATAATTTTATTATATATTTATATAACTATATATATTATATTTAAAAAATTAAATATTTATATAAATAATATTATAAATATATATACTTACTCTATGAATTTAAAAACAAAGAATTACTGAATTAAATATAAAATTACAATAAGCCCACGTGTTGTGAATAAAACAGACTATATGGCCTAAAACACTCACGTATTTTCGGACTATTAGAGTCTCGCTTTAGTTCAAGTCAAGAGATAAAAAAAAATTATAAAACCAAATTGGAGACCAGCTCAAGGAAAGAGATTAAACAAAGAAGGTAAGCTTAGGAAAAATTAATTGATAACAATCTCTCTCTCTCTCTCTCTCTCTCTCTATATATATATATATTATATTATTAATAACGGTATATATAATATAGTATATAATATAATATATATTGTATATATATCTATACTATATATATATATATATATATATATATATAGTATATATATATAATAGTGTGTGTGTATGTGCGTGAGTGTGTGTGTGATAAAGCATATTATATTGAGTAATATTATGTTATTTATTTTATTTATATGATTATTTTTATTTTATGTGTATATATATATATTGTGTTTGTGTTTTCTGTGTCGAATAATTCCTCGTGCTTGTGGGCAGAGCGCGGTGATCTACCATATATATTTACTCATACTACACTTCCTAAAAAAATAATATAGAGTAGCATTACATACGTTTTAAGCTATATATATAGTTCTACACGCAGTGAACGCTATATATATATATATATATATATATATTATATTAATTATATATATACAATATACATAATATACTATATATATATATAAATATATATCTATGATAATATATATATATATATATATATATTATATATATATTATATCTATATATATAATATATATATATACATATATATATAATATAATATATATAGTATATTATATATATATTATATATATTATATTATATATATATATATATATATATATATATATATATAATTATATATAATTACATATATATATATATATATATTATATATATAATATAATATTATTATATATATATATATATATATATATATATATTACTATCTATATATTATATTTATATTAATAAATTATATATAGTATATATATATAATATATATATATATATATATAATATATATATTAATATATATATATTATATATATATATCTATATATATATATTATAATATATATATATATATAATATAATATATGTAATATATAAATATATCATATATAAATATATATATATATATTATATATATATATATATATATAATAATAATATTAAATATATATATTATATATATATATATTTTCATATATATATATTACTATATTATATATATATATATATATATTTATATATATATATATAATATATCATATATATATATATATATATATATTATACTATAATATATAATATATATATATACTCACTTATATATAATATATTATATATATATAATATATATATATATGATATATATATATATACGGAGAGAGAGAATGATTTATTTTGAAGGGTAAATTTGATTTGCTCATTGTAACTGAAATAAAGATGAAAATGGAAACGGTGAAGATAGTGGTGTGTTGCGAAATGTGTGTCTGCTAGAGTGGAGTGGAATGAGAGGGGGAAAGAAGGAATTGTGATTTTGATGAGTGACATATGGCAGAGAGCTATGGTAGATTTTGCTTGTGTGAGTACTAGAGTTTCTAATGATTAAATTTAAGTTTGAAAAGGTCAAGATATGTTGTGGGTGGTAACATATTGGTCCATCTGAGAGTGATATTGAAGAGAGTGCTATTTTTTTGGATAATTTAATGGAATGTTTTTGAAATGGAAGTGAGTAGGAGCTTCTGATTGATTGGTGTTGGGTGACCTAAATGGTTGGATGGTGATCACAAAAAGGGATTGGTATATTAGGTGGCTTTGGGATGACGGGAGAAAATGAGAAGGGTAAGGAAGGTGATTGATTTCTGTGAAGAGAGAGGTAATGTGTAAGTAATACTTTCTTTAAACACAAGGGGATTCATAAGTATAGTAAGTTGGGGTAGGTAGAGATGGTATTGAAGTGAAAAGCATGATTGATTTTGTATTGGTGGAGAAGGAGATGTTGAAGTATGAGTTGGATGTTAAATCAGTGGAAGGGGGGGGGGTGGTTAAGGGTAGGATCGAAATTACGGGATTCATTAGTTGTTTTATATAAGATTGGATGGAAATGAAAGAGGTAAGGAAGAAGTGGGAGGATTAAGACTGAGAAGTTAAGTGAACACGGTAATTAGGATAAGTATTTAGAGTGCTTGCAATAAATCAATTGAATGTGAAAAGATGAAACTCGAACAAATGCTGGCTACAATATGACGGAACCCTTTATTAGTAGTATTGTCAAGAGCATGAATGTAAAATGTGCTAAAGTAGGAAGTAAGAATCTCAACAGTGAGTGGTGCAATGAAGAGTGCGGCAAGCGGTTAAAAGTAAAAGAGAGGTGTGATTGAATGCTGATAAAAGAAATGATGAGGTGTAAAAAGAAAAATGTTTTAATATATAAGGAGGAGAAAAGGAAGACAAAAAGTTGCATATTTAATATATTATATCTATATATATATTATATATAATAATAATATATAGTATATATATATATTAATATGAAATATATATATAATTTAATATGATTCTTATAGTATATATTACTATACTATATTATTAGTAATATTATAATGATTATATTTATTATTATATATAATATATATAATATATATATATATATACTTAATATATATATATATATTATATATATTATTATTATATATATTAATATATAATAATATATATATATATATATATATATATATATCACCTGAGAATCTTTCTGATAAAAACAATAATCTTCGTTTTTTGGGACCAATTCTTCCTCCTTTATTTCAATTTCGTGTTTGATGTCCATTTTAATAGAAATATATTTTAATTAATATTTCAAATAATGTAATAATTTTCTATAAAAACAAAAAGAAACAAAAGAACAAATCCCTTTCAATCTAATTTTGCCTGCATAGATCAGAAAAGTTATATTTTTTTTTTTTTTAAATGGATTCTCTGCCATTCAGTCTATGACTGCAACTACACCAAGAAGTGGTCCTCACTTGCCTCTGCATGTCACCCCTAATCTCCCACATAGACACTAAACATTTATGCATGTCACCCCTAATCTCCCACGTAGACACTAAACATCCAAAGTTCTATCCCCTTGTCATTTTGCAAATAATTCCCACAATCTGTTCATCTCCTAATGAATGTAATATATTGATTCCCCTCAGATGTCATATGCTTCCAAGCCTCAATTCAACAGATTTGTAACCATATGAATAAAATTTGGAATTAGTTAAATCCATTTTCTGGGGCCTATGTTGGGTGCATACAATGTCTTATGATGAAATTCAAACCAGGTTATTCTTTCCATTAGAGTATTTAACGGAATTTATTCATAATTTAATTACTAGAAGCTGGAAATGTATTTTATATTATTTACATTAAAAAAAATTTGATAATTTATGCAAAATTATATTAGTTTTTTTTTATTATTATTTTGGGGGCTATTGTTTAATTTATTAAAATCAGATATAAATTCATGTAATAAGACCTTACTACATTATCCAATATGACTATATATGATGAATTCAGTTCTACTATACATGCGATCAAGAAGGTAAAAAATATTCAATACTAATATGCACTGAAAGAGTAAAGCAGCTCAACAGGCTCACAGGTTGAAAGGGTACAGGGCACTTTGGCGGCCGCGCACAGGGGTCGGTTTTTTGCTGGCTGATATAATAGGAAGGAAAATGAGGTAAACGAACAGTTTGCGAAGAAGGATGTATGAGACCTTACAAGATAAGAGAAGCTTTTTCTGGAAGGAAGCTCGTAAGTTAAAAATGAGGGTAAGGGAAATTTGAATGGTGCCTTCGTAACTGTGAAATGAATGTGAGAATAGTGTGGAGGGAGCACTTCGAAAATCTGCATAACACTGGCAGTACTGAAGAGGTAATAGTGAATGTATGTGAGTTTGGTGGTACAAGAAGAAAAAGATATTTTTTGGATGAGGTAATTAATAGGGAGGAGGTAATGGGTAGGGTGAGGAAGTTGAAGAATGTGTAAATCTGCAGGCATAGCTGCAATACTGTGAAATGATCCAGAATGGAAGCGAGATGGTGATTTGAATGAATTTGGAAGTTGTGTAACAAAACGTTTATGGAGGGTAAGTTCCGAGAGATTGTAGGAGAGCGTAATAGTACCTTTACATAAGGGTAAAGGAATGAGGGGAACTGTAGGAACTATAATGGAATTAGTTTATTGAGTGTTGTAGCGAAAGATATATGCTGGTATTTTGTCAGGTGTTAGTGACATATGGTTTTGGTGGTAGGCTTCCGAATGGAATCAAAAGTTTGTATGACGATAGTGAAGTGTGTGTAAAAATAAATGGAGTTGAAATTGATAATTTTAATATTAATAGCGGAGTGAGGCAGGGATGTGTTTTGTCTCCTTGGTTATTTAATTTGTATATAGATGGGATTATGGAAGAATCAGAGGTGGGGGTGGCAGGTGAAGGTGTTAGAATGAAAGAGAGTGGAGGTTGCCTGCTTATTGTATGGGGACGATTTGGTTTTGTGTTTTGAATCTGAAGAGAGTTTGAGAGGATAGGGGAGGTTGAGAGGATTAGTAGAAGGGTTTAGCGGGGTGTGTAAAAGGAAGGATTTGAAGTAAATGTAGATAAGAGTAAGATTATGGTAGCGAGTGAGGAGAGTCCGAGGTGTGAAGTCATGTTAGATGATGAGCAACTGGAACAAGTATCTGAGCTTAAATATTAAAGAATATATGTTGGATGAAAAGGGAATGGATGATGCAGAAAGTAGTAGGAAAGATGTATGTGTTAGGAAGGTGGCAATTAAATCTTCGGTGGATGTGAAGTGACTAATTCTTGAGTGTGCTAGGGTTTTGCATGAGGGTAAGTTGTTACCTGTGTTAATGTATACTGTAATGTGTGAAACTATGCACTCTGGAATAAAGAGTTGTATAGATCTAAAAGTACAATTGTTCACATGGATCGCACATCTTGGGGAGGAATATTAGGTATGCAAGAATTGATATAACATAAGAGATATAGATACGCATTAGGGAGTTGTGTGTGTTTAAGAGAGGAGTCGTAAGAATGATATAAGAATAAGACAGAAGAGTTACAAATTGTGGTGATGTTTGGTGTCTATATGGAAAGGATGGATGATAGTTGACTGGTTAAGTGGATGTTTATAGTGGTTTGTGTGCTGGGAATCGACCTCGCTTGGCGCACCATCAATGAGAAAAGTTGGAATAGAGTTCATAACTATTAGGATGCCTGAAGGAAGAGAATGTGAGAGACATAGATGTCGAGATATTAAGTGAGGTCGAGAAAGAAAGGAATGTATAACAGGAGTGGAATTTTCCGGGTTTTGTGAAGGTAAGTGGTTGTGGGTTCTGCCGACAGGGGATGAACACACATTGACGAGGCACCACAGTGAGGGTCCGTCGCAGTCTCGTGGAAGCCTCAAGGGTTGGATTTTTCTGATTTGCGAACGAGAGTTCTTTCAAGGGATATGATGAGAATGGAGATTTGTGTGCAGGGCATTCTATCACCTACCAGATCGCTATACGGAAATTGGGAGCGAATATAAGAGTTAACTATATATATATATATATATATTCTATTATATATATATATATATAATAACGTACAAATTTATAGCAATTATAATAGAGATATTAGTGGTCATAGTTTCATATTATATATTATTATATTATATATATATATATATATATATAGTATATATATATATATATATATAATTACTATTATACTATCTCGAAGTAAGTTGCAATATTTCTAATAGAGATGCCTTATTCAATGCAAATATATTTAAGTTGAGGTTGTCTGCTAAACATACATTGTTATAATCGAATGGCTTGTATCCCTGTTTTCATATTAGGGCAGGAGTTTTTTTTATGCTTCGTCTTTGTACTGCCGACTTGCTATGCCGCGGTGTCGCACATTTTCTGGCAAGTAAAAACATACAAATTTTGGAGAGTAAGATATAAATTTTTTATAAACTCGCAGGTTATTTAATTATTAGGAATATGCCCGTAATTTAATTTTTAGCCTCTCACCACTGCTTAAATTTCAAATTTATATCTTCAATAAATGAGTACTTTATTATATATATATATATATATATATATTTCATATATATATAATTTTCTATATATATATAAATACATTATATAAATATAATATATTATTAATAATAATTACGTAATATTATCAAAATAAATATTATTTAATATATATATATATATATATATAATATGATTAGAGAACAACTTTATATCTTATTATAT
This sequence comes from Trachelipus rathkii, assembly GCA_015478945.1. Lineage (NCBI taxonomy): Eukaryota > Metazoa > Arthropoda > Malacostraca > Isopoda > Trachelipodidae > Trachelipus > Trachelipus rathkii. The sequence goes on from JABUQX010115136.1 coordinate 22,586, forward strand.
TTGCTTATTTGATACCAGCTATATTATTATAGGTGATTAATATAGAGTATATTTAAAAGTATAGCTCACAGTAATTTCATTAGTAAAGCGTAATTAATATCTATATATATATATTATATATATTTATTTTTATGCTTTGTTTATCGTATGTATGTATGTATGCATTATGTATGTATGTATGTTTTATTTTGTTATATATTATTATTTATATTTTTATTTTATAATATGACGCCGGTAGCTTCAGTGGTAGAGCCTCGCCAAAATCAAAGCGTCATGTCCTCCAGCGCTCCTCGAACTAGTGTGCCTGTCGTGATGAGAATGTAGACGTATTATCTCTTCGCTTGGGCTTGGCTTCGCTCCTGATCAGAATATAAAATGAGTAACTCCCTCCATATTGGATTAGGCTCTGATGTCTATCTGTAATATTATACATATATATATATTAAAATAGTCTCTACCAGACATTATATAAATAAATTATACGTATATATATATATATATTATATATTATAAAATTTATATATATTACTAATATCATATAATCGATCATCAGCCGTCTTCCAGGATTGCGTTCTCAATCACTTCGTTTCATCCTGCTTATTCATATTTATAGTAGTTAGTGCCAATGATTTTAGCACTTTCTAGGATATCAGCCATTATCTTAAAACTTTCATTAAGGTGTAAAACTGGGTAATTTATTATAGTAATATATTATATTAGCAATAGCCTAGTACTCAATACTAAAATGATCGTGTTACGTGGGTTTATTCAGAATCTATTACTATGTATCAGGATCTAGGTAGAAATTATACCTAGAATATTATAAGTTTCTCCCGACACTCCTTGAGACTAATTATATATTATATTAGGGCTATATTAGTCCTCTCCCGTGAGGTATGAGCTTTTATAAGTTTATAATAATAATAAAAATAATATTATAATATGTAATATATGTATAGGTAGAGTTAATGTGTATATATAAAGTGGCTAGCTATAATAACTCTTAGTGCCTTATATTAATCAGCAAACACAACTATTAATTATCCAATACAATATAGTCTTATTTACTATATATATTATAAATAATATATAATATTATATATATATTAATATATATAATACCTCCATATCTGAGAACACTATCATAGTATTAATTATCTAAGATTAGATGATTAAATGATTAATAAGGTACTATTAATTATATTATAGTAGATTTATATTATAAAGAATACATGAATAATATACGTTGAGTTAAAAGGTATATTTATATATATTATTGACGTAGATATATTTATATATATAGTATAAATATATAATATATTACTTAGACTTTATATTATATTTCAATTAATTATATATAATATATATATTATATATTATTATATCATATTTATGTTAATATTGAATAAATAATAACTTTATGAGAGTTTATAAATATATACCGAGTATATTTTATACTCAAATGCTTTTCGTCTAATTAATATTATAATTTAATATCAATATATATATATTATAGGGTAATGTAAAAGTAGCTACTGACATACTTGAAATATATAAACAGGTATTATATTTTATTTGATACAAGTATATCAAATGTTTTCCATGGCTTCATAGATTCTACTTGAAGTTTAGTGAAGGTAAATTGAGGTTTTTATTTAATATATAATATTAGTAACATCACAGCGGTGATCCAAATTTAATAATATTATATATTAGATGTAATTAAGTATATTATATATATATATTACATTAAACATTAAAATTATTATATATATTATTATATATATATATATTCTATAAATATATATATATATATATATATATATATATATATATATATATATTATATATATAATTATATAAATATACTAATATATAAAACATGACACTTAAACCTTCCTAATTAAAAAATAATTAAATAATCTTTAGTAGATAATTCTGAATTTCTAATATAATAATTATATTAATAATAATAAATAATAATTAATATTAATAATCACATATGATTAAAATAATAAATTATAAATAAATATAATAATAATATATTAACAATAATAATAAATATTTAAATAACAAGAAATTATATAATAAATAATATAATTAATCATTAATTATGAAGAATAGAAGAAAAAATGTAAGTAATTGATAATAATATATTTATAATTCTTAAATATTAATAATATTAAATAATAATAATAATATATAATTAAATAATATATAAATTATTAAATAATAATTTCAATAATTAATAGGTATTATATAATGTGAGATTTACAAGCCTATTTCCTATATTTATTTCCTAAAGGTACAATACTACGCTATCATGAATTGAATTTTTTTAAGGAGCTATTCTAGAGTGAATAGAAAACAGCTTTCTGAACTTTTAATCTAGTATTTCGCCTTATAACTTCAGGCATCATCAGAGATTAGTTCAAGACTATGTAACTTTATATTATTAATTATTATATTATTATTAATAAATATTATTAATTATTAATATCAATATTAATCATGCATATTAAATATAATATCAAAATGAGTTATTTAAAATTATAATATGTGAAGTAACCTAATTAAAGAGATTTATATAACTTAAACTTAAGTAAAATGTATTCTAATATAAATCATAATAATTATATATATCAATATAGATATGAAGGATTATTATCTATCTCAGCCAAAATAAACCTAAAATTATTTCAATAATAGTTAAATTCCATTTCATTTTATAGTTAAATTTGAATTGTTGATTAAAATTGGCGTGGATAATATATATTAATATTTATAATTAAGTTAGCGATATTTACTTATGTTACTATGACCTCATTCAAAAAGTTTTCTACTGCGGTAGTTATAAATAAAAGATATCATAGATCATAATAATAATGACATAATATACTGATGGTAATTATTATATGTCAAAACATTAGAATATGATCGAGATTTGGCAGTTTATTATGGGAGTTCCTGATGTTCTTTACTCAGTTAGTATTGTATTAATATATATTATATTAATATTTCCGCGTACATTTAAATGTGGTCTGTAAATATTTCAATAATGTATTCAAAAGTTTTTATTGTATAGTACTATCGCTAATTGCATTTATAATTTAGATAAATACATATGATAGTGATCACTAATTATAAATCTATAAACGCTTATGGCCATACATAACATCACAAATTCTAAAACATAACATACTAATATTAATAACTAACATATAATATATTATAATATTATATATACTATATATATAATATATATATATATCACCTTATTATATATATTAATATATATATATATAAATATATATATAATATATATATATATATAATTATATTATATATTAATATAATATATATAAATATATTTAATTTAATATAATTATTATTTTATATATTATATATTAAATTATATTATATATATTATATAATATATATTATATATATTATTATATATATAATATATAATATATATATAAAGTAATTATATATATTATTATTTATAATATTCATCTGAATAAATGTGGATTAAAATTGGGAGATTTAATTAAAGCATTATTTACATAAATTTCTCTCGTTTAAGCCCTGAATCTCTATTAAATATTTGAGAATCTCATATTATTTATTTATATTGTTTCATCTAATAATTTTTTAGTTAAAAGTTAAATATTATATATAAATATGGCCTATGTAATGTTTTTATTCTCTTGTAATAAAATAAAGAGTAGATATCATTTAAGAATAAATGGAAAATAAAAAGAGATTAACCTTAATTAGAAAATTGGTTAACCATTTTTTATTTCAATACACTGTTATTTCCGATCAACCATTTAGAATTAAGTAATAATGTACGATTTTGAGATGGCTATTTAAATCATTAGATCTATATTATTATAGTTCGTTGTAGGTGTGTGTATGTGTAGGTGTGTATAGAGTTAGATGTTAGTGTTAGTGTCTTTTAATATTTGTAATAGTTAGTGATGTGGCATTGAGACAGGTTAAACTAACCTAAATAAATAATGTTATCTTTTTGGTCATTATTAATTGATGTTTAATTTATGATATTTATTATTGTTGTTGTAATTGTTTGTTTGAATTATATGTTGTTGTTGTTTAGTCGCCGTTATTTAGCTCTGCTGTTTATTATGGAAATTATTAGTATATGTTTAATTATTTTAATTTTATTATACTCCTATTGCAAATCCTATTGCTATTAATTATTTTGCTATATGATCAATGTTTATTTATGATTTGTATATGGAGCATGTTGTTTATATTTGTCGTACTAATTGCCTCAATCAAATTGTTGATTATATGGATTCATGTTGATTAGTGTTAGTGTGTGTGTATTGCATATATGTGTATTAGTCTATTATTTTTTTCCCTAAATATTCTATAAAAAAATTTCAATTTAAATAACCTCTTTCAATATCTTTTTTCGTCATTCATTTCTAAGTTACTACTGTTTTAATCACCTACTGCTAAAGCTAATAGATCTTCAATCTATAACTTTTCCCAATAAATGCTCTTAATTATGTTGTTATTGTTCTATTTATATATATACTTTTTTGGTATGTATACAATTATGTATTATTTTTTTTTCTGAATATTTATTTCTCTATTTTATTTATTATGTATGAAATATTATGAGTAAAATTAAGGCCTTTGTATTGATTTTCCTACTTAATTTCACCCTTAGATATATTTACAGCTCTTTCCTTACTTTAAGGTTTCTATATTATCAAATAATATCCAATATACAATTCATAATAAGTATTATTCTTTATATTACTTTGTTAGAAACATTATATTAAAACTCAACCTATATCCATTAAAACTTTCTCATCATTTATTTAATATTATATTTTTATTTTGAGATTCCTATTATCGTTTGTTAATAGTATTAGAGTTGATATTCATATATTTGAAATTTTTAAAATCATCTTAATTATTACATAATTAATATAAGTTTAGTTCGTCCTCATTATCTCTCTTATCTGTTCTGGTTGAATTGTTAATAGAAAGAGGATTGTCGCTATTAGTATATACTCTTTACTATCTCTCTAATAACTCTCACTTCTCTCTCTATCTGTCTACTCTCTCTCTCTCTCTTATGCTTCCTAAACAGATCTCTCTCTCTAAGTTATTCATATATTAATATCTATTACTATCTATTTCTCTCTCTTCTCTTCTCTCATAAATCATTCACAATAATGTGATGTAATTAATTACATAATCATTTATTGAAATAATATTATTTCAGCAAATATCTTAATTTGTTCTTCGTGAGAAATATTAGTAGTACTGCTAATTTGAAGTAAAATTATAAACAGAATTATATATTAATATATATTAATATTAATATTATATTTATAATTATAAAATTATAATATATTATATAATAATAAAAATATATAATAATATAATATTAATATATAATATATATATAATATTATATATATATATATATTATATAAATATTATTTATTATTATAATAAATTAATATATTATTATATATATTATATTATATATATATTATAATATATTATTATATATATTATATATAATATAATATAATTATTAATATATATATTTAATATGAATAGATATAATGAGACTAGATAGATTAGGTATAATGAATAGATATGAATAAGATACTGATTCATATCAGCATATATAATTATATGATTCCCGCCATTTTTTAATTATTCTAATAGGATCTAATATAATATTTTGAGATAATATATATAATATAATTATTATAATATTAATATATATATATATTATATACATAAATTATATTAATATATATATTATATATATATATATATATAATAATATATATATATAATATTATTTTAATATATTAATTATATAATATATATTATATATATATATTATATATATAATTATAATTATTATATATATAATATATATATATATTATAATATATTATATATTAATTAATATATATATATATATAATATAATTAAGCAAAGCTATTACATTTATTAAGGGTATTGTATTTTGTTATTAAGTTTAGATTTTGAGTTTGATTTCTCAAATCATTTAGTGTTAGTATAAATTATTATACACTGATTATTGAATAGTCTTGTTCCAATTTATTAAGCCTGCAATACTAACAATCTATGTATTAAGTAAGCTTTTATAAAAGGAAGATTAAATTTCATCGTGGCGTTAGCATAGTCGTTTTCAAAAAATTTTCTTGAAGATTTTTTAATTGCGTTGTTAAAGGAAAAATTATAATAATTAAGAATTAATACTTGTTAATAACAATATCCTAACTTTAACTGTTCACTATTAACTTAAATTTAAGATATATTTTTTATTACCTACTTTATTTTCTAATTATCTTTTAAATCTTTATATATTTATAAATTTATATAATCTCGTTTGTCAAACAAATTTATTATTACGTTTAATTTCATTTAAACATGCCGAAATAAATTAATGAGTAAAATATCAATGTAATTTTTGTAAGATGTAATTTTAATCTTTGACAATTTTAAGTAATTTATTGAAATTTTCCTCTGGTCCAATACCATTTCTCAAATAAATGACTTTTTTTACACATTTTGTTTATCAGTTATCACCAGTAATATAATTTTCTTTATTCATTATTCCTGTAACTCCTTGTCTGAAACAAAATTGCACTTATTTAGCCTTATATTATAGTCCTTAAAAGCGATTAATACTTACATTTTTAATTCCACCTTCATTTCTTTATTTAATTTATTAATATATACAAGTTAACATTCACTGAATACAGTTATTTCATATCAAGATGGAGATATGAAAAATGCCTACCTAATATAATTTTTGCATTTTAATTTTTAACCTTTAACTTTGTTATTTCACCAGTACCTTAATTATGGTGATCATATAAGAACTATATATATAGGATGGAAGAGAGACGTTAACGCTTAATATATATTATTATAATGAAGCGATTCAGGTGCCCGCAACCTTGGGTCATATTAATGAACGGATTATGGATAGTGTAACTAGGATTATAAGCAGGAATTAAAATTTTACTGAAAACCTGCGGCGTTTGCACCAGTGACAATCCTTTTCACGGTTCTTCATTCACTGACGGGTGAACATTAAATTATAAGCAAACTCTTGACTGTTATAGATTATATACTAGAGATGATAAAATTGATGGTATCGATAAGGGTTATACTATACCATTTAACATATTTAACCTATAATAATTATATATATTACATATGTGCATTCAAACATGTACACTTCTAAAAAATATATATAAAACCATGCATTAAGTAATAATAGACTATCGTATAATATTATTATTAATGAGGACAGGCAATTTATAAACATAATCATAATAGTCCCTAATCAGTTCATTAATATTAACTTTACATAACCCATTAACAAATCCATCATAATTATGTAATTTAACACCAATCACATGTAATTTGCCATCTAATTTATTAGCATTCATAATTTAGAATTTTATCGTTAAAATAAAGATAAAATATTATGAGCGGATACTATACTTTTCCCTTTAAACAAAGACTTCCATTAAGATAATGGAAAAAAAGAAGTGAACAGCTAACTAGTCATTTTTTCATACACCATACCGTTTCCGAGCTCCATTTAATAAGATATTGTTACGCAGGCGAGTTCAGTATTAAAGCCCTTTTAAATCATCTGCTTATTATTTGTTTACTAGGTGACGTTATCGTGGTTAAGTTAATGTAATATGTGTATGTGCTGTGTGTGTTGATGTGTAAAATCTTTATATTGGGGGTGGGGTTGAAAGTCTTATTAAATAATGCTGCTTAATGCTGCTGCTTGCTCTATAGTATCATATTAGCTCCGCTTTTTGATAATTTTGTTTTAATTGTTCATTTAGATTTAATTAATTTCTTCTATTTGTTTATTTTCAGTCATGAATTGTTTTCCTTTGAGTGTTGCCTAAAGTTATTAAATTTTTTGATTGGAGCAATGCTGTATCATATTAAGATATGGCTGAATTGTCCAGTTACACTTGTGAATTTGGAGTGTGTGTTGTGGTGTGTGGTGTGTGTGTGTTGTGGGAAGTGGTGTGTGTTTGTGTAGTTGTGTGTGTGTGTGTGTATGTATTGAATGTGTGTGATGTGTGAAGTGTGTGTGTGTTTGTGGTGTTGTGTGTGTGGTGTGTGTGTGTTGTGTTGTGTGTGGTGTGTGTGTGTGTAAGTGCGTGTGGCTTATGTCTATTATTTTTTTTCTAATATCTGATAACATTTTTTCGATGTGACCTTAACCTCTTTTAATATATTTTTTTCGTCATGTATTTCTTTATTATTTTTTTTAGTGCAACTTTATTACTTGAAGTTGAATATTAACAATAAGTGTTCTTAAAATATTTTCCTATTTATATAATTTTACAGTTAGCTTCCGTTATATCTTTTCCCAGTTCATTTATTTTGCTCTCATTGTTTATTTAAAAAAAAAAAAAAAAACTCTTCGTATTAATCAGGTAACATACATTTTATATTACTTTTTAAGTCTGTTTTTCCCTTATATTTAGGTTTTCCTTAATTTAATTAAAACATTATAACCAAATTTATGTTTTTTAAATGAAAAGAATTAATCTTATAGACTAACAGTCGCAATGCTACAAACCCTGGCAATGCACATTTCACTTATTAATAATTATTATTCAATTAAAGAGTCCATTTCTCCTGTTCTATATTTGAATTTGTATCCATGTTATTTAAAACACAAATTAGATAGATTAGATTAATCATATTATAAGTCATTTCTACATTTACAAAATACTACTGCTTTTTATCTTTAAATAATTAATTGTTAAAAAAATATTAATTTCCTCTGTTTGATCTTTCCCTTAACTATTTTTACTTATCTACTCCTCTCCCTATAACTATTATTAGTGACAATCAATTTTATTACTATACTAATATATATCTTAATTACAAAACTATAATATTATCTCTATAATATATTCATCTATATATATATTTATATTATTAACTATTATTCTATATTACTAAATATATATATATATATCTATTATATCATATATTATATCATATATATATATATATATTCTATATATATATATACTTCATATCTTTTACTATTATCTCGTATTCTTCTTATTCTATATTCAATATATATATTTCATAGTCACTATTATATATTACTTTACTATATCTAATTCTATTTCTCATATTTAGGGTACTATATATATCATTATCTTACTATATTATAATATAATTATATATATATATAACTATATATTTAATCTATTTATATATATATTTCTATTCATATATATATCTTACTAATATATATATTACTATATTACTAATTATATTATTATTATTATCTATTATACTTCTATATATTTATATATATTACTATTATATATACATTATCTCCATCATATCATCTCATTTATCCTTACTCTTCTATCCTTATCATATATATCTTACTCTCTTCTATATCTACTATCTCTATATATCTATTTCTTATTCTAATTTATTACTCTATATCTATCTCTCTTATCGTTCTTTACTACTATCTCTCTTCATATCATCTATCTCTCTTAATTATTATGATTAAATGCACTATTTATTGAAATTAATTATATATGTATTTATATCCTTCAATGGCAGGATGACCACTGAGGTCATTTAATAAATGATATCAGCAATGATGAATTAAATAACGAATATATATAATATTAATATATATATATTATATATATATATATATTTACTATATTTATCCTTTTTTTATATTGATTTTATTTTATTATATAAAAGAAATTTTAGTATTGTAATATCACCTACCCTACGGTACAGTTTTGATTTTTTTTTATTTTATCATTATTTTTTTTTTAATTTATTAAATAATATTTCTAGGTAATTAATATGAAATCTCCATAAAATTTTTTAAACCCAACAATTCTACAAACATGAATAATCAATAAAAATATATATAAGGACCAGTATACCCGTTGATGGAAATGGTGTTCAAGGTTTTAAAATTTTTTTTTTGTTATATTTTACCTAAGAATACCCAAGTAACGGGCAAAGATGGCAAGGATTCCTGAGGGTCCATATCACGTTTTAAATACCACCCAATATTAACTATTATTCCCCTCACCTCCGGGGAGGGTCCCGGAACCCGCTCTTTTGGTAATTTGGGTGTCTGTCAGTGGTTCTATCGCCCTACTTATCACTTATACTGGAGGTATAGTGAAAAACGTCCCCCTATCTGTCCCCCGTCGGCTCGACTCGAGCCCCTAATATTTTTATTTTTTTATATTTTTATTTTCTTTTTTAACATTTAGTGAATCTAAGCTTACCCGCAGAGATTCCCAAATAGTAAATTGGTTTTTCTGTAAGTGTCGTACTTATTGAGATATTTCCATATATAGAAAATAAATATTATTTTTTTATTTTATATTTTAGCTGAAGTTTTTATTATTTGTAATAAGCTTTATACGCTGATTTCAAATATGTAATTGGGTTTTTCTGTAAGTGGCGTACTTTTGAGATATTTCATTTTTTAAACATTTTATTGATATAAATGTGATTTTTAAATACATTATTTAAAAATATTTGAATTTTGTTGACATACATCCCACTGAAATTCATTGTTGTATCATATACTACTAAATTGTTAAAAAAAACAAAAAAAAAATCAAAACTGAACGGAGTCTTTTAAGTAATCGGCCTATATATATATATATATATATATATATTAATATATATATATATATATTATATATATATATATATATATATATAATATATATATATATATATAATATATTAAATATATATATAAATAATTTATATTTATAGGCCTATATTTAATATATTTTGGGGTTTTTTGTTTAATGGAAGGGGCGTTGTTGTAGGGGTGATTATAGGATGGAAGGAGGATTGGTGACGGTCAGTGGGTAAAAGGGTATGGAGGATTTAAGGGGGGATGCTGTCGTTCTGTTGGAGCTTAACCAATTTTTCTAATAGTTGTAAATATTCTTGGGTATGTTGTGTGGCTATGTTTTACGTCTGGGTGTTTGGAAATAAGACTGATGTCGTCTGCGTAAGTAGTAAAAGTTTTGGTGGATTGGTGGGTTGGGTGTACATATATATTTATATATATATATATTAATATATTATATAATATATATATATAATATACATATATATATATATATATATATATATATATTATATATATATAATAATATATAAATAATCTTATATATATATATATATATCTATAATATTATATATATATATTGGTAAACTACTTGAGACGTAGCGTTATTTTTGATTTAAGTTTCCCTTGGTGTAAATGAAGGAGTTTTAAATAATATTCATCGGGTGGGGGATGTTAATATTGAAGAGGATAAAATCAAGTTAATTTATTCCAATTTTATAACTATAATGTAGAAATATAAACTATTCGAGGTGTCTGTCATTTTGTACGGGATTTGTTGTGCTAAGCACACTCCCGACAATGAGTAAGAGAACACCTCGCTTACATACATTATATATATAATTATATATATATATATTATATATATTATATATATATATATATATATAAATATATATATATATATATTATTATAATATATATATATATATATATATATATAATATAAATATATATATATATACATATATATTAATATAATATATATATATATATATAATATTATATATATAGTTATATATATATATATATATATAATATATATATATCTATATATAATTTATTATAATTATATATTTATATATATATATTAATTATATATATATATATATATATATTTATATATATATATTATATATATATATATATAATTATATATATTATAATATAGTATATATAAATTATAATATAGTATATTATATATTATATATATATATATATATATATATATATTAATATATATATATATAAATATATATATATTAATTATATATATATATATATATATATATATATGCATATACACATATATATATATACTACACATAATAACTATACATATACATATATAACGTACTTAAAACTAATTACGAATATTAATTAATTAAAAGGGTAAATATGGCTATTCACGAATTAAAATTATCATTAAAACTTTAAGCGTGGGGATTACACTAATTTATATTTATCGATAACGGGATTGGGTTTGTCCCAAGTGATATGTAACTCGTCCCCTCCGTTTCTATAATATAAATTTAGTGTTATCCCACGCTTAATTTAATGATAATTTTAATTCATTAAATCTCACCAATACCCTTTTAATTAAATTAATTTCGTAATTAAAAGTATATGTTATATATATGTTATATATATGGTATATATAGTATATTATATATATAATATATATATATATATATATTATATATATATATATAATATACTATTATGATATATTATATATTATATATATATATAATTATATATTATATAATATATATATATATAATATATAATATATTATAATATATATATCTATATAATATATATTATATAATATCATTATATATATATATATATATATAATTAATTTATATATATATAATATATAATATATATATATAAATATAATAATATATATATAGTATATATATATATACATATATATATTATTATATATATATATATTATAATATATAGTATATATTATAATATATATATAATGGGATATATATATATATATGCATGTATATATTATAATTATATATATATATAATAATATGATATATATTATATTATTAATATATATAATTAATAGTATACATATTATATATTAATATATATTAATATATATATTATAATCTTAATATTATATTATAATATATTATATATATTGTATGATATTTAAGCTATATGTATATATATATTGTTATAAAACATTAAAGACGCTATATATTATATTATATTGGTATACTGTATAGTTACATGAAACTTATATTCTTAATATTATATATTATATATATATATATTATATATATATATATATATATATATATTATGTATATTATTATGTTATTTAATATATTATAAATATATAATCTATATAGTATATATATATATATATTAAATATATTTATTTTAAATAAGATTATATATAGATATAGATTATATATATATATAAATTAGATAGATTAAGTAATTTATGATATATAATATAAGAATATATAGATATAATGTTCATTAATCTAAGCATATATACATACTTGATTTCCCATTTTTGAAATATTCGTATAATTAATTATATCATATAATAATTTATTTTTATAACTTATTATAGAATAATATATATATATAAGCTATGTATATTACAAGACAATATATAACCATTATATAATAAAATAGATTCTATAAATACGTAGTTATATAATGTATATACATCTATAATCGTATCATTGTTAAAAGATATAATGATAGAGTTATTTATTAATAGTATGTACTATGTGGAATGACTTAAGATAAGTATATATATTATAGATTTGATAAGTATGATATAATATTATTTATGTAATAGCTTATATGCAGTATTATCATTATATTATATATTTAATTTTGTATGTAATTATTAATTGATTATGTAAGCGATTGGGCATGTATCCATTTACTCAATTCTGTGGAGGAGATGCTTAGAGCAAAAACAAATCCCGTACAAAATGACAGACACCTCGAATAGTTTATATTTCTACATTATAGTTATAAAATTGGAATAAATTAACTTGATTTTATTCTCTCCATCCTCTCCAATATTAACATCCCCCACCCGATGAATATTATTAAACTCCCATGTCATTTTACACCAAGGGAATACTTAAATCCATACATATATAAATAAATAATGGTAGAGGTATATCGTACTTATTACTACTATATATAATATATAATATCTATACTCATATATATATATATATATATATATATACTAATTATATATATATATATAATATATATATAGAAATGATAGTGTACTATGAAATAATAATATAATATATTACTATATATAATTATACATATTAATTCTTTTGGAAGGCGTATTTCTTAATTATAGAAATTATATTTCAGTAGTTATATAATATAGTTATATTATTAAAGTAGTAAAGAAATAAATTTGAAGTTAACTTATATAACTATTTATACTCAAGAGTTGGCAGCATGGAACCGGAAAACCCTGGGGGAGGCCACTTCCAATATATATATATACTACTATAATATCTAGAATAATAATATTATATATTACTAATAAAACAGTTTATACTATACACATACCTTAATACCTTATATATATATACCCCCTAACAAATTATGATTATAGCTCTGTAATTCTTATGAAAGTTCTGTGACCACAGATTTAACTATATATAATTAATATTTATATTTATTATAATATATAATTATTTCGCTTATAATAGGTAATAGTATTAACCCAAGTGGAAACGTTAATTTTTCCTCCTTTAAATTGTCCTGCCTGTTTTTCAACCGCCCGGAGGTATATTAATAAATAAAGATTTTCCGTAATTTTATATTTTATACATGACAATTTCCATTCGTTAACAGCCATAGAGGATTTAATAAATAATTAATAAAAATTATTAACAATTATCATTATTCTGTTCTATCTCCTATTTTTCAATAATTAAAGTCTCTTTCATTAGTAATTTCGTATATTCACGAGCTACCAACCCTACAAAAATTTAAAACCGGAGGAAGTTCTCTTTAACCCATTTTTATGTGTCTAGTCCGAATAATAAATTTATGTTGCGAGTGTTAAACCACACTACCGGCAATTTACCAGATACTTGGTCTCTTGAGAGAGGTCAAAACTACTCATCCTTTTTATCCATGGTTGCACATGTGGCGTGTAATAACCCAAAACCTTGCAAACCAGTTATATTCATCGTAAGTTCCATAATTCAGCATATCAAAAAAACATAACCACGTATGCATTCTTAATGTTTTTGACAACACTTTCATCATGAGAGAGGATGGCTATCTACCTTGCAGTATAGAGTTAAATAGACTGATTGACAGGGTGATCCAATATACAGCCCTATATCACGACTTAAACAATCTATTCACACGTTCGTGAACTTAGCCGCTGGTGCTTAGTTAAATGATCCGCATCTATATAGTACACAACATTCTAGGGATCTTATTTTCTCCTTTACGGGCCTACTTTACATATCCCTTGTGTCAAATGTATCCGGTCTCGAATTTTAGTCAAATTTCTTCAAAAGAGTATAACTACTCACCTCTCTCTCTCTCTTCTTTCACATCTCAAAATGAATATTGTTATATTAATTATTATTTATAATGCATATATATATTTATATTAATATATTATTAACATATATTATAATTTTATATATCTTTATTATATCTATTATATATATCAATATAATCAAGTAACTAGTAATTTTTAAAAGGTCATCAATTTTTTACTGTATTACAAATATTTTTGATTATAAATATTTCTAAAAAAAAAATATGTTTTTTCTATTGAATTATCAAAAATATTTATTTTCGGCATAATAGGTGGTCAAACTCCCTTACTTAATGATGTGAGTTGCCCAAATTTTTGGGAGGAATTTATTTTAAGACGCTCGAGAGGAGGCTTTTTGGAAAAACTTCTCAAAATAGACAAAACAAGAATAAGGTGTTCTCTTACGGTTGCCATGGACAACCAGTGTTTTTAAGCATTTATAATTAAGCTCTCTAGTAGGAACAAATCGAAAATTCCTTCAGTCAATGATTCATATGAAAAAATAATGTTTCGGAGAAATAAAAAAGCAAATGGAAAATTAACGTTCTTTGATCACGGTTCAGTACATTATTAATAGTAATAATAGTAATTGAATAATTTTTATTACATTTTTCTTTTTATTTTTTTAGAGGAGGCCCGGCCTCCTGTGCTTCCCGCGTAAAACCGCGCCTGATATATAGTACCATATATATTATATTATATTTTTTAGATAGTATATTATTAATTTGCTCAATATATATATATATATAAAAAACTATATATATAACATAATTTTATATATACTTATTATTGAAATCAACTATATACAGATATATAACTATATCATATTTTATGATATTTTTATTGTTATCTATATTACTTTGAATTTATTTACTATATATTATCAATTAACAATCTATTATATATTTAAATAATACATATACTAATTATATAAGATGTATCAATATATTACAAAATATCAGGTGCTCTGGGAGACCGAAGACAAGTTGGATTCAAGTCACGTAAGGAATCGTTTTTGCAGGAGAGAAATGTGAGTTTGGCCCAGAGGCGAGAAGAAGGTGCATTGATAGGACGAGAATGGGCCGGGGGTGTTGTAAGAGGTGTTGGCTGTGGCCCACCTGGGCCCAGAGGATTGAACCCTACAACTACGATTTACCATAGTGAGGAGCCGTCGCGGTCCCGTGAAGCTTCTAGGCGTTGATTTTTCTTGATTGCGAGTAAGTATTTCTTAAATATCACTTAATTAATATGGTAAGACATTGATATGGGTATGGCGTTAAGGCTGGTCTTTATCTCTCTTTTCGTGTACCTTTTGTCATATTCTCCTATCTACTCGCTTTTTATACTTGCCTCTTTCTCCCAGGTTGTTGCCATCTGTAAATCGCAGGGTACCTTATAGAAATCTTGCGAAAACATAAATGTGTCGTATGGTTGTTGAAGAAGAAGAGGAAGGATATATTCAGAGTGTTAGTAAAATATAATAATAGTAAGATCCGAGATCAGAATATTGATAGCGTATATTGACGATATATATAAATATATATAGTATTATGTAGTGATATGGTTACTATAGCTATTTATAATAGTGATA
Organism: Trachelipus rathkii; assembly: GCA_015478945.1. Taxonomy (NCBI): domain Eukaryota; kingdom Metazoa; phylum Arthropoda; class Malacostraca; order Isopoda; family Trachelipodidae; genus Trachelipus; species Trachelipus rathkii. Next base: position 39,497 of record JABUQX010115136.1, read on the forward strand.
TAGGCTAGATATATTAAATGGCATAAGTGCCTTATACATATTTTATATATATAACTTTATATATACTATTATAATCTATATTTTCTAATATTCTAATAAAAGACCCATACTACTAATATATAATAATAATAAGCTTCATTAATATTATATATATATATGAATATTATAATATATATAATATATAATAAATGTATTTCCAGGAAAGGGTTGGGGAGATTTCTGGTTTAGAGATAAATATAAATCACAAATTCCACTTTTTATCACAATACTAACGTCTTAGGGATGCTACCTTGATAGATCGAAATAATGAAACAGATTTCCAAACTCCTTGGGTTAAATCAGATTTGCAACTTTTAACATCCGCTGAGTAACTATCACTGAGTTGTTTCTTTGGTAATCCATAGGAGATGTCTCATGTGGTCTAGAGTTGCTTTGATAAATACTTCTGGAATAATGATAGGCATACCGAACTGAGGACACAGAGAATTCAAGCAGGAAAGATTCCTTGCAAATGACTATTGACGATCACTACTTTTTGTATTTTGACTCACCCTTTTTTCGGCCCATATATGTCAACATCCAGATTGTTTCTCTTAAGTACATAGTAATTACACTATTCAAATTCATGAAATACTTAGACATATTCCTTATAAAAGGCTGCTTTTTCCTTTTTCGGTTACTCTCTATCATTATTCTATGTCATTTGCGCGTGATATGCATGCATAAAACGGAGACCTTACTCCCAATGGTTGGGAGATACATCAAAAGGGTAGATGAAGAAGAAGTCGAAGAGAAGAAGATATAATTTAAGTATAAGTATACTATTGGTATAATATAAGTATAACATAAATGAAATGGAATTTGTTAGATCAAAAAGATAATATTAGTATATATAGAATAAAATATATATCTCACATATATATAAGATATATATATATATATATATATATATTATTCACATATTAAAATACCTATAATATATATATATTATATATATACTATATTATATATATATATATATATATATATAATATATATATATATATATATATATTATTATAGTCTAATCCTTGTATATTTATATATTATATATATTATATATATATATATTATACCTATATATATACTATACTATCTTTATTTATATAACTGGTATATATATACTATATATATATATATATATATCTACCTAACAAAACTTTATATATACTAATTCACTTATAACATATTATATATATATTATACTATACTATATTATATATATATATATATATATAGTATCAACTAATATATATATAATAATTGCTATATACTATATATATAAAATACTATATATATAATATATATATTAATATATACTATATATAATATAGTATAGTATAATATAAAAAAGTATATAACTTATATATCTTATTATATCCTGTATTATATATAATATATATATATATATATATTATATATATGTATATATATATATATTATATATATTAATTATGATATATATTATATATTATATAAATATAGATATATATATATATATTATATACAATAAATATATATATATACATATTTTATTATCTATATTATGTATATAATAAAAGATTCAGTATAGTCATAGTATAAATATATAAATAATATATACCTTACATTATGTAAATGTTAATTTGCTTGGAGGGTCGAATTATTCAGTAGACAATTATTTTAATATTATTTTATATATATCAGGATATACTATATATATATATATATATATATTATATATATATTATATATAATATATTTATATATATATATATAATACTATATATATAATATTAGCCTATACTATCTAGATTCATTATATAGGGCGGGCACTCCCCGAAGCACACATCTAATGTAACTAAAAAAAATTATAACAGGCGCTAACATGGAAATATAATATCATTTTTGATTTAGGGGCAAGCAATTTCAGGAGGATGAAACAAAAAAAAAAATTTATTTTATTTAATTATTTATTATAACACCTTAAATATTAGTTAACCATCATCCTTTAGGAGTTGTTTCAGTTGGGTCTGGCAAATACGACTCTCAACAACCTTCGGTGGGCAGTGGTCGATACAGACCTTTCCATTTCTGCTTTAAGTGGCGAGGAGGAAAAGAGGTTGCCAAGATAGGTTATCTTCTATTTGGCTCTGGAGAAAGAATGTTAATTTTTTCTTTTTTATTTGGCTCGAGCTGACAAGTTTTAAGGGGGGGTTCGGAGCCGACGGAGGGACAGAAGGGGGGAACGAGAAACCCCCTCGACTCTTGCCCACGTTCTGTTTACCCGTGGGGACATTCTTTATAGGTTATAAAAGAAAAAATCAACTTTGGCATATCTTTTAGTGCTCGCACTTCGGAGTAAGCGAGCTTCCCTTCGTATTGTCAGAGAAACGGCCAATATCATACGAGTTCTTCCAACATTTTTTAACAATTTTTAAACTTTTTTTCAATAGGCGTTTTTTTTTTTTAATTCATGGATAAAAAAAAATGTCTCTGATTAATAAAATTTCTTATTTTACCATCTGATTCAATTTCATTTTCTGTACGTGTATGTTGCTTTCGGAGGGCTGACCAGATATATTATATATAATAATCACTAATATATATATATATGATATATATCCATTATATATATCATATATAATATATATATATATTATAACACTAACTTATCAATAAAAACTAAAATATAAATTAAAACTATAATTACAATTTAAAAAAATATAATTTTACATTATTTATTAAATATATTGTCTGAAGATAATTAATTAAATACTTTCAAAACTTTTAACGTGCGTGTCTTATTCCTCCTATGCATGGGTGGTAAATCGGAGTGGTGTGTGAAACATACTAGAAATCGACTTTAAGCGCCGGCTATCCAAACCAGCGCCACCAACGTGTTTCGCAGTCGAGTTTTAAATCTTGCCCCAGGTAGATGAAACCAACTGGCTACGCGGATTTATTAAAGAATATTCGTAATATATAAATATATATATATATATATATATATATATCTATATAATATATATATATATATTATATATATTTCTTACTACTATATCATAATATTTACTATAGTATAACTTGTATACGTTTAATATAATATTATTATATATTATATATATAATATATATATATGATAGATATGATCCATAGATATGATCTGACTGTCGTCGGAGTCGGACGCATATAAAACAGCTGGAAGGAAGAATCAAGAAGAGCAAGAGAAGGGATTTGAAACAGATTGAAGAAGGACTGAACTCCAGTAAGAGCCGACTAAACGAAAACCTCCAAGAAAGCCTCATATAGTTTTAGTTAGTTTTGTTGGAGCATGAATTGAAGCCGAATTATTGTCTAGAAGTAGCGGAGAAAATTTATAAAACTTAAGAATATATTTAATATTTATTGAATGGACTTTCGAATTAAAATCAAAATTATAATTTAAAAGTAAAATTATATTTAAAAACTTAAGAGGATGCAACACAATTTTCAAAATCCAAAAGTATTTTAATTTTTTAAATAAGATAATATGATTTTCCAGGTAAAATAGTGTGTGAAGCGAGAAAATTTAAATAATTCTTTTTAATTATTATTTAATAACTTTTTAGTTATGATTTGGGATTACAAATTTTTTTGGAACTACTTCTAGGTGATTTATGCTCGATAATGGTGGATGTTAGCGGCGCAGTCAGAGGATTATGAAGAATTTTTCCTTCGCATGGCATAGGGCGACAGGAATTAGCAACCCGGTTCCTTTTGCTTTTGCTTCTTATTACTCCTCGGACAGCGTTGGACTCTTAATGGGCCTAGAAGCAGGATCTTCTTGAGAGCTCTGGGAGGAAAGCGAGTTTTGAGGCCTAATGGATACAAGATGCTAGTTCCACTGAAAGAGTGAAAACCCTACCTGAGAGTGTTTAACTCGCGGACTGGCGTCCGAAACCATTGCGCCGAGAATAGTCTTCTAGATGCCCTCTAGGTAAGACGTTTCGGGCCAGAAGAAGCAAGATCTGACTTCCAACTGACAGGGCGAAAAGCACTTTCTTCCGCCCTTCCTTGGTGATTATAATATAATAGTATTATAAGATAATATTATAGTATTATATACACTATATATATATTATATTATATATAATGATATATATATATAGTATACCTATTTATTTATTATACTATTATTATATACTATGTATATATATTACCTATACTTATATATATATATATATATAATATATATTATAGTATATATATATATATATATATAAATATATATATATATAATATATATATCATATAGATACTTTTATATATATTAATAGTACTTTCAAATATATATTTTTAGAGGTATACTATACTCATATTATATAAGTAGAACTGGTATATATATGTACGTTAATAATATTATATAATATTATATTGTAGTGCTAATATTAATATATATATATATATATATATATATTATATATAATTCATATAAACACTATAACTATTAGTTTATTTACTCACTTTTCAATTATATATTGATACTTCTTATACTAATACTATAATAGAATATATAAAATGTTCCATTGTGAGGCTGGGGATGCCCCCGCGTTTCTCTGGAAAGTGCATGAAAATGTTAAGTTATCCTATTTTACAATCTTGTTACAATTTTTCATATCTAGGGGTAAAAAAAATTATATTAAATCAAAATATTT
>JABUQX010115137.1:0-26737 GCA_015478945.1 Trachelipus rathkii
GAAGAGAGATTTTTTTTAAAGAATAGTTGCTCGCGTTTTTTTTTTTCCCCCCACCAATGACCCCCTAACCACAAATAAAAATGACCGTAAGGTAAAATAAATATCCTGGTATTGCTAAAAAATGACGTAAATTAAAACTAATTGTCCTAAAATCGTGTAGACGCAAATTTCCTTTATCCATTTCTAAATAATAGTAATTAATTATTATTATATATTAATTATATTAATAAATCAAATTTATTTATCTATATATATTATTATTATTGAATTATTATTTATTAAAATAATTTTTCTTGTTAAATCTAAGACAATTTTTTGGAATTTTTGAATCACAAAATGATTTTTATTTTTAATAAAATCATTTTATTAATTATTATGTGATATCCATTATTACTGTAATTTTCGAATTAATTGTTTGCAATTAAAATGGCTTCAAATAGTACAAACGATATAATGTACGATTACTAAAAGGAATATACCGTATTATATCGCAAAAAATTCTTAACATAACCTATATTCAAAATTGAGAAAAAATAAAATTAAGAACTATTGAATTAGAGAAGTTTCAATAAATAAAAAAGAATTCAAAACTGCACGTCTACTACGTTACAATAAACTATTTACATCTTGGGCGTAGAAATACGCTCTTAAATTAAGTAACAAAATTTAAAAAAAATGATCTAATTTAGTCTTAAAATTAAGGTTTAGTTGAACATATTAGCTGGAAACGAATGTTTTCGTTCTTATGGTTCGTAGTCGCCTCTCTCGATGTAAATTATATATGAGTAAAATTCTAAGTCAAGATTTCGCACGTCAAATTTAGAATTAATCACAAAAAAATTATTTCTAATACAATTCTTAATTCTAGAGTGCTTAGTTATCTTCTGCAGGTTTATATAAAATTGATTTTAAAATTCATCTTTGTGGAATTTGAGAAAATTCTAAGTAAAATTATATAAAAACGTTAACAAAATTTAATTTGTGTTCAAAATTTTTATGAGATTTTTATTCTGAAAATTCTAAGTTAATAACTCAAAGAAAGTCTAATTGACCTTATTGACAATATCTAAGTTATTTTATTGATAATTCTGAGTTAATTTAATTAAAAATCACTTTCTTTAATTATCAAAAGAGATTTTTCTTGTAATTTTAATTCAAAATTAATTCTGATTAAATTTCATTCAAATTAATATTAAGTAATTAATTCTACTCAATTTGCATTCTTAATACGTCCATCTTCGAGGACAGTCACATCACACATACACACGGAAAATCCAATCACTTGTTTTTATAGTAGTTGAACTTTTTCCAGAATGAGCTCTAGCTCCTGATGCTCCTTCCTTATAGAAACCCCATTAGATGTTTACGAATCTAATTTGAAGAGATTTAGCAACAGATGAGACCTGTAATTGTTACAAAAGGCCAACTTTATGCAAAAGAAAATTTAATAGAAAATACGATGCCGCCAGGTGGAAAAACCCTTGGGAAAACAGAGAAATATTTAATATCGAGAAAATGGTTATTTCGAAATATGTTTACCGAATAGGTTCAAATACTTAATAATTTAATATATGAATTTCTACATCCCGTTATTGTTGGGGTTTTTATCATTAACATCGACTTTCAAGGTTTCCACCCCTTAAAAAAATTTTTTTAAAACTTAAAAATTGAATAGATTAAAATTAAAAAAAATCAAAAATTAGAAGAAACCTAAAATATTCAAAAGTGTTACACAAATAATCAATTCAATTATATACACTTTATTGAATGATAATGTCTTGGCTTGAGTTCCATAATCGGTGACTTCGTGTAACTGTAGTCGAATCCATATCGCGCCCGCGCGCAGAGCGGCTCGCACTGTATCTTTATATATATCCCAATTGCCCATGCTCTAAACACCTTAAAGAAAAAGAAAAATATGCAAGCATGTTAAAAGAATCGTGCATAGACTGGAATCTTTACATGTAATTTAATAAAATTAAAGCAAATTCAGAAGAAAGCTCATTAAAATATACTGCAGCATTAATTAACTCATCAGAGCTAAATCACTATATATGTCTGAATACGATTGATCAGTAAGAATTTGTAAATGTATTCTCATAAGGATAATGTCCATTTGTTAGCTCAAATATATGTTTAAATGCTTGTTTGAATTTTTGTTACATGGTTCACAAGTGAGTCTATTAGTACTGAATTGTGAGTGAACCAGGTTTGCATGCGTTTGTCTGTTTCAAAAATGTGTGTCGACTGTTATAGAAATGCTATTGGAATGTTCAAAAAATCTGTTATCTTTAAAATGTGAAATGTTATTGTCATAAAGTGTACATTGCTATATTGAACTGGTTTGAACATTGAAATATAATAATGAAAAAATAAAAAAAATTGAAAAATAAAAATTCAAAAAAAATTAAATTCTTAGGAAAATCTTCCCGTATTTCGTTCTTAGAAATCTGATTTTCGTTAAAATTACAGTCTGAATAGGGATTATTTGTATATATATGAACAGGGACAGATAGTCAAATGTTAAAATTATTTAAGAAATGTTAAAATAGTTAAAATTTGTAAAAAAAAAAATTAAAATTTGTAAAAATGGTAAAATTGTTAAATTTATTAAAGTGCAAAAGGAAATATTTAACTTACTCGAAAGCAATTGTTAATAAAGTATTGGACTCGAACAGGGGACATAACGATTATATGTATCTGGAAAATTGACTCCTTCCTAAATGCCCATCCCTTAAAATTGTTAATTAACTGAAAATTCTGTTACTTATTCCTGGTGGAACAGCGGTGTTGATTATATATAATGAAGTCCATCCTATGAACTTAATATAATATTAAATAAATGTAACCAAAGTTCGCAAGATAAGGTTCAATTATATATACCCATTGACTGAGAAGGTAGTGGGTTTGACATGAAGGGAGAATTCCCAGAACAAGCAATGACAGTATTTGCTGTTACTGACGAATCACATTATCCTGTAAAAGAAAGAGCTAGTGTGTCTTTTCTGAAACAAAAGAATTTCGTATTAGGATTGAGTAATAAATGCAAAAAAATTAAATTGCATTTCAATAAAAAAGTTGATGGGATTAGTAAAAAAAGTAGTGTTACAAAAGTAATTGCTATTCAAATTTAATTTAAAATTTTCGTATCAGAGTAAATTTACCATAAGTAATGTAAAATTTTTATTGTACTCTATGTAAAGAAAAATATGAACAACAATTTTGTGGTGTGTGTCGAATTAGTAAAAAAATTCGCGAAAATATATGAACAATTCCAGAATACATGACTTTAAACAAAAAAAAAATAAAATTATCCCCACACCATCTATTCCACATCATCCTTAACATCCGTCTTTATTACCTATTTATTGATAAAAGAGTTGAAAATGCAAAACTTCAAATTTAAACACAATACTAGGTGTGTTATTATTGAAACAGAATTTCATACTTAGGAACAGAACTGTTATGTTACAAAAATGTTATGTTATAAAATCAATAATGGTTAAAAGTGAAGTTCCAATGTTGTCTTTGGATTGTGAGCATTAATGAATAAAGGTTGCTAGGACGTCCTGCATATACACATAATGCCCATAGTAAGTATTACTTTCAAATATTAGGTATATGAGAAAGAAATCTAATACATCAATGATTGCAACTCATTTCCTTTTTGCCTGACAGTTTTTTTATCGCAGAGTTTCTACTTTACAAAAGTGAAATGTTTTAAGTGTGGTTTTCAGAAAATGAAATAGCAAACAATATATTTAAGTCAAACTAAATTATTGTTACCTGACCCTTGTGTAACCAGAAAGTTCTAATGTGTTAAATTTAACTGCTTTCATTCATAACATTTAAATACAGAGTAAGTTGTAATATATTATGATAATCTGGAACCTGTGTTGTATGCACTCTAAGTAAGTTTATGTGATACGTTAAAACAGCTAGGGGTGACATATGTAATGTTCATACATTTAAAAACTTGGGTGTTCATCGTTCATGATCAATCGAAACATAAAATAATGAAAATTTTAATGGTCCTTATGACTTACACTAAACTATAATTCAATATTAATTTTTTATCAAACTCATTACTCATATTTGCGTAATTAAAGATAAATTATCTAAAATTGCTATCTTTTATTCGTTGAGTTATTATTGTCAAACAGATTACTGTATTGTGAATATCTGTATGTGATACTGTAAATGAAAAATCTTTATTAAAGTTAGATACATAATATAGGCACTCACTATAAGAAAGTTGATAATTTGAATTTCTAATGTTACCTAACATTAGAACTTTAAATGTTTCCCCTGAATGTAGCCAACTTCTAATCATCTGACTAGAGCAGACATTCTTCCTCATAGAAGAATACAGAACGAGTACTGCTTAGAAGTTAGATATCATAGAAGAATACATTTTCTAAACTGATTATCCTCTACACGATGCCCTTTAAATTATATGCGACTTCAAACTTAGGTACTCTAAATTTAATTTAATAAGAGATGGCCATAAGAGTTAAGTAGTGATACACTTTACTTGTTATTTTTTCTCTAAAGTGTTCTTACTCTGAATTAGTTTTCATGATTTAGAACGATCTTGCTTCTAATATCAGCTGTTTTATTCTTATTACCAGAATTAGAAGATTTTAGCCTCAAACAGAGTTAGAGAAATAAGAGTGGAATCATTTTTCCGGAGATTGCCTTTTAGAGTAAATTGGCTATGCTTGCTTCCGCAAGCCTTCCTTAGGCCTCTAATCTCCTTCTCTGCTGTCAAGCTTTAATGTCTTCTATGACCTTTTAAAGTAATTAAGATCAATGGTTTATCTTTCTCTAAAGATGTTTCGACTTAACGTTTTTGTTATGGATACACAGTTCTCTTACTTTGGTCTAACTTACCTTGCCTGAAAATCCATACTATTTCCTTCCTTGTAGCTAAAATTTATCAAAGAAATAGATGTACGCAAGTTAGTCCTATAGAGCCTTGTCAGTATATAGCATAGAAAAGATATTGCGCAATAAAGATTTATTTCTATAAACTTCTTTCGTTGTTATTTGTTCTTCTTCCATTTGAAGCAATGTATCTGGATAGTTGAACGTGCACTTTCTCGTATCCTTCAATCAATGTCAAATTCAGAATTAGTAAGTAAGCTTCGGACACTTGTTGACTCTGAATACCGCAGATTTCTGTCTTGCTCCATGTTATAACTGACTGCTCATATCTGTTATTCTGCTTCAAGCTACTATGAGTATCGCCATCAATCTTTTCAAAATTATTAGAGAGACTAGTTAAGGGTTAACTGTAATAAACCTGTACCTGGTCATGCTTTAAGATTAGTTGACCGCTGGATTACGGATTTTGATACCCGCTGATGAACTGAGTGGCATCATAGAAGAAAACTCGATATATCAGTATTATATATATATAAAGCAGAGCTTGTCTTCATAGTGGAAACAGACAGTGCTGAGATGAAGGGTCACGCAGTGTAATAAAATCCTCAATTTTGTTCTGTTGTTTCTTCTTTTCTGGTAAGCTCATTATTAATACTCCACTAATCCAACATGAGCGTTATTTTACGATAACCTCTCCATCTTGCTGTCCTTTTCCTCGTTAAGTCAGAGAAAATAACAGACACATAAAGAGATATGTTCAATAACCTCTTCATGAGTGGTTTCTCTATTACTTTCTTTTCTGCTTGAAGCTTCTTTAATATTAAAAAAGTATCTTTAATGGGATCTGCTGATATCGTCCTTTATTGCCGTGTAGGGTTCTGCAGGGTGTGGCGGATATTCTGTAACAACTGAAATGGCCATTGTCTAAATGTTAACTTATGCCTTTCCATATCATCAATGCGTTCCAATATTATATCTTTATATGATTACCTGCATTCATCTTATCTTCCGATCAAACCAAATAAATACCTCGTGCAACCTTTATCTGTGTCGCCTTGAAAGACAAAACTAGAGTTTACACCTCTCGGGAATTTAACCACGCCCTGTTACCAAATTGAAATCGTCCCTGCATTGCCACCTGCTGCAATTCTTCTTGGAATTTTGTCTTTCTTTCTCACAAAGATAGCGGTTGTATGATCAGATGAAACTTTGAATTGACTGATACTTCAGCTTCATGCTGTGTATATATAGAGAGTTTCGATGAAGGTGTACACTCGATAAGAGTGACAAGGATGTTGTCACAACTTAAACCTCTACACTTTCTCTTTCCAACAAATATTATAGCTTCCTGCATATATCAATGCCAGATGACTGAAAACTTCGTGCCTATTAGAAATAAGAAAAGCGGCAAAGCGAGCAATCTGTTCAATAACTCGTGTCCTTAAGAAGATAATTTGCTTATGCTTTTCCGGCAGCTCTCAAGGGCAATTCCACGTTTTCCTCTTGCTGCTATTTTAAACTTTCCCCCTGTAAAATCTCTCTCAAGGCGCGAATGAACCTTGCGACTTTTAAGCATGGTGGCCGTACTTATTCGTTAAACGTCAATGGGTCATTAACGCTTCACCCTAAATCAATGAGAGTTGTGCCGATGAAGTTTCCTTTACAGAGACTCATCAAATTTGGATCAAGCGTATTTTCCGAATTTCCTTTATCTCGTACTTCATACGTCTACTCTTTCTTTTCCAAGATTCTACACATCAGTATGTGTAAAGCAGTATACCTTACAGCTTGCGTAGCCGTTCTCTCTACAACATCATTCTACGTTCACACTGGATCCATAATCAAATGAGGACCATTCCCTTATCCTCCTATCAGAATCAAGAATATCTGAAACAATCGAGAGGTCGGACCTCTAAACAGTCCTTATCACTGTGGTCCTTACAAGTTGATAACTGCACATCATTCCCATCTTGAAATGCCTATGCACGCTCGGACGGAATGATTTCATCCTTGTATGATTTAGCACAACAGGTTGCAAGTAAGCTCATTCCACCATACAGGATCGGCTGTTTGACGCCACATGTCCGTCACGGGCGTACTATTATGTAACCACTGCACCTCTCCCAACAACTTTGTCGACGAGCTTACGTATTTCCACCGCTGTTGACAGCGTTCATCCGTATCTCCTGACGTACCATTTTCACAGAGGGTAAAACTTTACTCTCTGTCTTACAGGTAAGTGAGCTAAGGTGGGACAAAGCATTTCCTTCCACGAACCTAAGCAGGTATTCCCCTTGTCAAAGTTGGAATGCAATCTCGATGCCCCTCACGGTCTAAAAATTACAATCTTGTAAAGGTGGCCCTACAGCATGTTTTCTAATGCCTTATAATCCTCAAATCTCCATCAAGTCTGAGTTTCATACGTACGTGTCCTCTACGAATTTTTACGAATAACATCCGGAGTCTGGGACTTATGAATCTACAAGTCACCCTACCAAAAATCACACATGAATTCCGTGGCGGTCTACCTGAGACTGTTATAACATTACTGATCACCAATAAAACAAAATCTCTCGATTTGTTCGAGCGGCAGATACTTTCGTACTGCATAACAACGGAAAGTCTATTTGTACTGATAGTTAAATCTTTCAAAAAAAATAAGAAATACAATATAAATTAAACGATTTCCTATATTCGATGGGAAATAAATAAAATTATATATATATATAAAATTGGATTCCTGAAACTTAACTATGCTGTGGTGAATTAATTTCATGTTCTCCAACGTAAATTCTATGCTTCCTAAAGAAACCTAAAATTTAAATCGGCTGTGCCTTTCAGCCACAATCTATACTAATCAACTTTCTTCCATAGTCAGTTGCCTTTACCTGAACTAGTAGCAATCTCAATCGAAGTGAATATAAAGGTATAGTTATTGGTCGAGATTCAATCTTAAATCTATAATTTTAATCGTAAATTGTTTAGCGGCTAGGATAATGAAAGTGTTCTGTCATAAACTATGGCATTGCTATGCTTCGAAATCGTATATTGTCTCGATTGTGAGCTATTAATTGCTCTATCTTAAGTATTTGTGCCATCTGCTAGTTTGCCAATTTGTTTCTGATTAACAAACAGAACAAAAAAAAATCCTACATTATTTCTATTTATCTGTACCGTTTTCCACACGTTAAGAAGTGGCTGGAATCAATCCTTTCAATTTGCGAGGCACAAGAGTGACAAAAATACATATATATATAGTAATATATTAATCGTATTATATATATAATATAGAGAGAGTTTATATATATCACCTTGGCATCATCCAGATTCAATTTGAGCGACGACGTCCTTTACGGGTACCAATCCGTAACCCCAGCAATTTAAGGATTGACCCTTTAAGTCACTCACTATTCGCAGAATATCTAAGCTTGGAAGTCCTGATCATGGGTTATTAGCGATATTAGTACTGAGGCTTAGGCTTTGCATAAGCTTCAAAAGACTGGCCATTTTCCCTTGAAGTTTGTTTCCACTGCCCGCCCTCTTAATAACCACCTATATGCCATGAATCTTGACTTCAGCTAAACTTAAATGGTCATTATTACCTAACAAATGTATACATACGTTTACGTGTATACCTACATACTTAATTAAAACTGTATTGTTAACAAAATATTATTCTCATTAAATAAGCTTGGCACTTTCTAATATCTAAAATCCTAATTTCTAATATGAGCACTGCTATGTAATAATAAAAGACAACTTAATATTAAATTCTCGTACTTGTGTAAGTAAATTAATATACTATTTGGCATTTTTATACTAGTAAATTGATATACTATTTGGCATTTTTATATCGTTAATATGTATACCTACATCAACTAACAACTATATATCTATAAAAATTGACACTGATACTGCGGCTATATTATTAAACATATTTAATGGCAATTCCTTTTATGTACGTAAATTGACTCTAAATGCTTTAATAACAAATTTTCATGTACGCATATTTCAATACTGACTATATATATATATATATTTAATATATAATTTACAGTGATAGATTAATATTTCGGCATTCTGTATAAATAAATACAATGATTCTAATTCCGTTAGTACGTTAATAATATGATAAATGCCTTATTTACATAGAAGGCACAATGTAAATAATAAAAATTAAAATATTTAGTTTATATATATCTTTTTTTTGTAAATAAAATTGTATCTTAATTTGCAATTCTTAAAATAAATCATGTTACTTAGACAATTTTTTTATATATAAATGTATATAATAAAAAAAAAAGTAAAATTTAGCTATAATATGTCGTAGCTTTGCCTTTTAAAATTCTACGTAAATCGTGCTTAGGTATATCTAGTAAAATTAAGCATAAGATTTTGTGCTTAGAATTTTGGTAACCAAAATTTAAATTTTGTAAATGTAGTTTAGTGTAAAATTTTGAAAAGTAGGACAGGTAATGTATCCTTTGGAGCTTAAAATCGATCTTAAGAATTTTGGTGTAAATGTATCCGTGAGTTTAAAGCTACTAATTTTGCCAAACTCAAAAAATTTGTAATCAAATTATATATAACATAATATTAAGCATGAACTGGGGCCTTCAAAATTTGGCAACTCGAAAGTTTATAAATACGAGAGAATGTTAAAAAAAAAAATATTTAAACAAAATTAATATTAAATTAAATATTTAGATATACTACAAAATTGCAGAGGGAAAAAAAAATATTATTTTAAGAATAAATTATTAATTAAAATTAAATAAAAAATTTAATAGACATTGAAATATAAAATTATAGTAAGAGTGTTTATGTGTTTTACCTATTGATGATCACTCTCTACTAACAGATGTACACATGAATGAACCACATTGGGTACGTGCACCTCTCAGCAATCTTTTCTTGCGCGAATTTCTCTCTTCCGCTTTCTCTCACCTGAGGTCTCCTTCACCTCGCCGTCTGATCCGCTTTCATCATGCGCGGCCTTTTGCCTATTCCGATGGATATGACCATTATTCTTGGTACGTATCACATCCTCTCTCTTAGGTGATTCCTATGCCGATAGTTACAGTAAACTCTCTAACTAGAATAATATATTCTTCATAGTCCTTATCGCTTCTACATCAGAGTTTGTGCAATGTTGGCACCTTTCATTGTTCTTCGGAGCTATTGTATTCAGGGATCATGCCTCATCCTAAGTTAGTATGGACGAGGTTGAGTAGACCGGCCTCCTTCATTCCCGTATGAAGTACATCCAGAGGTGATCTGGTCATACGCCTGCATACCCCTCAAATGCAGGTAGCTTTCACTCTCTGCTGACCAATTTGTTAACTTGGTAATATCTTGCTCTAGGATACCCCACCTTTTGTTTGGCCACGGCTGGCTGTATTGCCTACTTCCTTTCAGATCGAATATTGTTTTCTTCTCCTCCTACTTCAAATATCTCTCTCTCGTTCAAATCTTCTCCTTGGAGGGTTGATTCTGTTCTGAATATTGCAATGGCCTTTCTCTGAGTAATTACTTTCTTAAAATCCACCTTAACTCTACTATAGCGACTGTTTCTCCTGCCTTTTCTACCTTAGAACTAGTGAAGTCATAATCCTCGAAACCTTTTGATATTCTCCGTCGAATATTCGTGTTGAATGTCACTCTCACTTCTTGGTCTTAATTTTATTTACCTCGCTCCAAATTATATCATGGAGTTTGATTGATGTTCCTGACGTTTGAAATGCGTTTCTCATGGTTTGTCTCCATATTTTATGTAATCAATATGCCTCCTATTCCTATTCATAGTTTTTTCTCCTATATTGTTAATCTTTTACTTCCCTGTTCTTCTCCCATATTCTCTCTCCTTCTCTCAATTCCTAATCATTAATTTTCATTCTTCCTTTAGCATTTTTAACATCTAATATTGGTTAGTTCCATCTTTGCACTTGATTCTTTATTGTTATCTAACTATGTTATCATTAACCAATTCAAGACTTTCTTCCTCCTCATCTGCGCATAATTCACTCCTTCTCTGCCATGGTTAATGCTTAGGCCTAGCTTTCCCCGCGGACAGTTGCATTTTGGCCTGTGGAGCTCTCTGCTATATACTAATTTTTGTGCTCTCTTTTATCGTTAACACTTAAATTTCACCTTCTCAGAACCCTTTTACTTTCAATGAACTATATATAGTATAATATATATATATATATTTATATATATATATATATATATATTATATATATATATACCATATATATATATATAGATATAATATAATATATAGATAGTATTATATATATGTAAATATTAATAATATATATATATAGATATATATATTTCTACAAATGTATATTATAAACTTTCCTATAGTTATAGTAGTGGGAAAAAAATAAATATATATTATATCACTATATATATATATTATTAGATAAGGGGGAAAACAATGTATGACTATATTATATAGTATATATATATATTATATATATATATAATACTATAAGATACAATGACAAAAAATATATAGTTTTTATACTTTATATATTATTCAATCACCTACCCAACTACTTATATTAAATACTGCGGAAAGGGTTGGAAATTTGGTGAAAAGAAGGAAAATTATATTGATGGTTTCCAAAGGTGTGAAATTACGTTATTAGGTTTTTAAGATGTGGGTTTAAGTATAATGCATGAGCTCTCAAAAGATAATGTTACTTCGCGCTAAAAGCAATGAATATTGCAAATTAAAATTAAAGTGAAACACGTTTTTTGTCGATTTTTAACTTTAATTTTTGAAAATTGCTTAGGAGTGGAGCAATAAAAAAATGTTCTTTGTTATTAAAAAAACTAACTTTTAATAAAAAAGAAAAAGGAAATTTTTCCACCTTGTAGAATTCATACATTCATACATCACACTTGTGTGTTAAAATTTATTTATTATGGGTTTTTAACCATAAGTCATATATATATTATTTTTATAATGCTTAAGCTAGATAATTCTGTGCGAAGATAATTTCTGTTGACTTGTCCAACAAAAGAAATCTCTTCATAAATGAAATCTTTATGAAGTGAAATAATGTTTTAGTGCTTGCTGATAATTTATTTTAATAGAAGTTCTAAAAAATGAAAGTGTCATTAATCTTTCTTTCTAATAAATAACACTTTAAACTTCAAGCCTATTTGTAAAGTGATTCTAAAAGCAAATATTTTTTCTTTATTCAGTTAATTCAAGGCTTAAATTTTACCGAAAAGTGTTAAAAGAGCTGTTCGTGTTTTACACATACAAAAAAAAAATGTGTAGACTTAAATCGTATTAAGCTTATACCTACGAGCATTCACAGCTCGGAATGAATGTTGATAAAAATAGTGTGCTTTAGAAACGAAATTATTTATATGATTTAAGTCTTGTCATTCTTTTGTTAATGTTATTTTGAATAACAAGTGATTGACTAGAAATTATAGAAGTGATTTATTAATTGAAAAGCAATATGAGTAGGCAATAAAAATGTTTTTTTACCATTTCAATGATTTAGAAAGGCTTATGAAACGGAAAGAATTTCCGTAAGTTCCTTGACTTTAACAAGTTTGTATATAAGTACGCTAGTAATATATTTATATATATATATATAAAAAATAAATTATATATATATATAAATTATATATTAATATACGATATATATAATTTATGAGAGCAAATCTAAGATACAGATACAATAAAATGAGAGAAATGAACACACTAACCTCTTTTCTTTTGCTGAATTCCCGTGCTTGACCAAAAATGGAAAATTTTTGTTTCGAAATTCTACTTTGTTTTTCAGCATTCTAGTGGTTTCAGCTGAAAAAGGTTTTTCAGGTCCTGCTGAAGAAAAATTGGACTTTCTATTCGGCGCTTATTTGTCTATGCCCCGTCGAAAAATTTTTGAGACAAATTTCTGTCGAATTAGACGATTTTCTTTGAGATTTTGATTTTTTTTCATAAGTAAGTTTCTACTAGGCCCTGTTTTCTGGACGTACTAGTCTGTAACTGTCGTAATAGCCCTGTCGGCGCAAATCGACGAGGGCGTGAACGGTTGTAATGCAGTTTGAGTTCCTTATGACGGAACTATAATATTTAAAGTTTTCTATTAATCTTTGCACGTCAATCTGGACGTTGTAAGTGATGCGAATCCTTGATAATCTTCTGAATATCAACAGCAGCGAATCTAATCAGTACTCTGCATTTGTGTAAATTTATATATATATCCTATATATATTATTTTTTAGAGTAAAGGTTATAATCCGCTTGGAGTGTTTGATTGAGTCAAAGAGACTTTTTTCGGTCGGGGTATTTAAAGCGCTTAAGGTTCGGATTTTCCGATAGGCGAAATTTCATTAACCATCACAGTCACCTCTGTTAAAGATAAAAATGAAAGAAACTCCAGATTCTTCATCATGCAGTGAATGCCCTTTGACTGCCCTTTCATACGGTTTGTTAAGGACCAAGTCTCTTTAAGCAATTTATAAGTTTATTTATCCAATTACTTCTCAGTTCAAAGTTAGGTCTTAATTTTTGTTTTACTCCATTATATCAATGGACTAGTTGGACAGGTCATAAATTTAATTCACTATTTTTAATTATTGCAATGTTGTCAAAATAATTTCGATATGTTAGATTTGTAATTGGTTAATTAAATGAAACATCAAATCATAAAAAAATGAATATAAGATTATGAATAAAATATAGTTATCAATTCATCGAAATTAAAGTTTATGCAACCAACTAAGGATAAACATATATACAAGAACAAAAATTAAGAGGACCCCCTATTTCGTAAAGGGTAAAAAGATCATAATCGACCAAAAATTTCACTGATTAATATATATATATATATATTTTTTATATATACTATAGTATTTTGTTCACCTAACATATATCATACAACATATCATATATATAATAGTATATAATTATATTAATTATAGTGTTTCAGGTGTGTTACATTTCATATATGATATAATATTATATATAATAATAATAGATATATTAATATATATAATATATAAGTAATAGTATAATATACTATTATATATAGATAATAATTATATATAATAACCAATACATTGGTTTTATGTGTTACGCAAAGAAAAAATATACTTTTGGTCTCGCGCTATACGTGAATACACATCATGTAAGTTTATTTGTTTAAATATATATGACTCGCGTTCAATGACCTAATAAAATGACGTAGGTATAAATATCCTGTCATGCTAAAATGTTGTTTTACTGAGGGCTGAATTCGGATTCGGCGACAATTTTGGTTGCATTGTTGAAAATAGTATAAGTAAATTAAATTATTATTGTTATTATTATTATAGATAAATTAAATTACAAAAAAAAATGTTAATTAATAATATTTTTTTATTTATTAATTAATAATTATCTTTTATTATTATTAAGATATATGTTTAATTATTAATATTATTCCATAATTATTAAATTTTCTAAAGTTGTAATTGTTTTGCAACTAAAAATGGCTTCGAAAATTTACACTCAATGAGGCTGTGTAGAAGAACTAGTCGCAAGATTCTTATCGAAAAAAGTATGATACATAGGAAGAGTTCAAAATTGTAAAATCAAATAAAAATTTAGAAACTTATTTAATTAAACGTTCAAAATAATAATTAAAAACAACTGCATCGTCTACTTTACGTTACCAAAAATAATGTGAAGTTATATTGTAGGGGACGATATTATAAAGTAATTAAAAAAAAGATTTTTAAAATTTAGTCTTTAATATAGACAAATAGAGGTTAATTCGCTTTATTGAAACGAAAATTCTAAGTGACATAAAACTTGTAAATTTAAAAAGTACATGGTAAGGGGAAAGTTGATTTTCTCAAACATATACACAAATGGGAATAAAAATACGGATATACATTTTCCTAATGTTTTTACATATCTATCATTTTGTCCGCTAAGTTATTTATTATCATGAAAAATTTTTCTAAGTTAATTTTAAAATGTGGAAATTTCTGGAGTTATGTAAATTTGTAAAAACTCTGAGTTAAACTGGTACGAAAACTTGTAGATTAATTTTATTTTCGGGGGGTGAATTTTATTGCCTGAAAAATTTCGACTTTTCAAATTTTTATTTTTTCAAATTTTTATTTTTCCTAATATTCACGAAAATTATTCTAAATTAATATTTCAAAAATCTGAAGCGTAATTTCAATACGTCGAATAAATATCTGATTGAAAGAAATTTTACGTTGACTTAAGTAACTACGTTTCGATATATCGATAATCCGATATTCGATTAATTTTAATTTCAAAATGAATAGTAAGTTAACTCAAATGCGCTAATTTCGGAGTACAACGTGATCCCGAATCTTTCTAAGTTATTTAATTCGCTTTCCAATCACTGAATAGAATAAAACGCGCTTTTTCTTTTGTATAGTAGTAGGTTTTCGGCCATAACAATGAGCTCTACATCCTGATCCTCCTATAGAATCCATATAAGAGTGTATCGAAATCTTAATTTTGGATTAGCCATCCAGGAGGTACCGTAAATTGTACACAATCTCAATGTCGGCACAACTTTTTATGCATATAAAAACGAAGAAATTTAATAAAAAATTATCTATGAACATGGGCAAAAAAACCCTTAAAGGAAAAAACCGTGAGAAAATTATAGATAGCGTGAGAAAATTATTCGAAATATGTTTTCGCAAAAGTTCCAAAATCATTAATTAATAATAATAAAGTTCTAAAAAATCCGTTGATTTGTGGGGTTTTATCAATTATATTAAGCAATCGAAGCCTTTCAATATATATATATATAAATATATATTAAAATAGATATAATATATATATAATATATATATATAATATATATATATATTTATATAAACAAAAATAATTCTAGAATAACTATTAATATATAAATTTATAATATTATCTATATAGAATATTAGTATATATATATTATATAATATATAGAATATATATATATATAATATTGATAAAAATATAAATATAGTAATAAGTATATATAATATATAAGGATATAGATATATATAAGTATATAATAAGATAGTATTAGATGATATATGTAAATATAGACATAATAGTTCCCGGCATCTCTACGTCACGACACAACAGCCTGATTGGCCTCGATTCTCGACACATTTCGTCCGTTGTCATATTAATTGGTTATAGTCTATTTGGTTACATTGTTTCAGATAATAATTTTTTTTTCAACAGAAATGTATGTAAGTAAAAAGTTCCTCAAACTGTACGTAGCAACATAACTACGAATAAACAGCAAATTTCTTAAGTCCAATTAGTAGGTGAAAGATCTTTACCAAGTATCTTTTCCTTAAAGAGACTTAATAATTTGGAGACGATAGGGAGGAGGGTTCGTGGCGACGAGGCGCAGGAGGGAAAAAGAATGAACTTATCTAGAAGGGAGCGAGACGGAACAATATCATTGACAGACATACAATTTACAGATAAAGGAGTAGCTCAGACTGTGTCTACTTTTTTTTTTCTTTTTTTTTTTTCTCATAATAATGGGCAAGTTCCATTTCATTAAATTTAAGTTTCTTTTTTCGGTTTTTGTTTAAAAAATAATAGAAATTTTTTTGGGTAAAAAAATTTAAATTTTTTTCATTTCTTGTAAATATGTTAATTTGGTGATGAAAAAATGAAGCATAGATAATATCAATGGTTCAAAACACAGTTTTTCACCCCCAATGAGTTACACTGGAACGTTTGGATATCACTTGTACAGATGAATCAGAAAAGGAAACTTTATAACAAGGTTCGATGATTAGTAAAAGCTTCTCGATCTATCCACTTCCTTAGCTCCTCCTCACATACCACACCCAACAACTCAGATTGATAAAGCTACCAGCAGCAGCTAACGGCGTTACGGCGAGAGAAATGTACACAACTTACTCCCCAAATTAGGTCCAGAACAAATAATGATAATCATTCCCAAGTGTAAGCCAGATAAACCAAAATGACACACGTAGCTAAATGCGTATATGACTGACACAAATCGCAGCCACCCTGGATTGGAAACACAAAGCGGCTAACAAGAAATCACTTAAAGCTCACTGCCATAGCAAAAACCCCAAAAAAAACCAACAACCACCGCGCAACAACAATCCGCAACAGACTCATTTACACTGTAAGATGTATTATTTCTTAACGACACCAAACCCAACCATACCCCACAACGGACCCAGAAACTCTCCCATTATCACACCCCCGAAAAATGTCCAGATTGCGAACCATCACGCACAAACGGAAATACTCGCCTGATTCCACCCAATTCGCAAAACAAAAAAAATATTTATTAAAACCAAGACAAATACATTTTCATGAGAGAACTTTGAAATAAAACATAAAGCCGTCCCCCAACCCAACACAATATAACAACCAAAACAGGCCAGAACACATCCGTACCACTTCTCCCAACCAAACTATCACTAAATCCTGATGATGACTCATCATTGGGAAATCTTAAAGCCAACGACAACTCAACAATGAAACAATGACTCAACATTCAAAGCTTCTGCTATAAATACTAAATAAAATAAACAATATATATATACTAAAACACACACACTACTAATACCACATATATCCTATAACAACCATAAAACCATTCAAAATATCTCACCCTTATAATACTCATACTTATAAAACTCATCCTCATACATAACCCACAACCTCACATATGACCTTACGTTCCTCCTCAAAATACACATATACTAAACAAAATAATATACAATATAACACTGCACAATTCTCATATTATTCATGAACATTCTAAAGATTTTTTTTTATAGTACTATAAATAAAGGGTGTGTATCAGAAAACCTAAATATAAAAAACTAAATAATATCACACAAAAATAATAATATCATTCAAAAATATATAATATATAAAATATAAACATAATATAAATATAAACTCAATATAATACTATACAATAATACCAATACTAAATATATACTATATATATCAATATAACCTACATACATATATACATAAATAACTAATATAAATATATATAAATACCCACAATATATATAATATATCTTGCTGTTTATGAGAAAAGTCAGCGAAGTGGAAAAAATGAATGCACGATCTCCAAGGGAAGTAAAGACACCAGTTGTAACCTAATGTTTCTACCCACGGTCAGCGACTTACAACAGTAACACAACACAAACCTTAACAATGGAAGAAAAATCAGTATTCCCACTAAACCAACAAGCAGCATTGCTATAAAGATCTACTTTACTACGATACCATGCCCCACCAACTAAAAGGCAAAAAAAATTTTTGTTGCAATGAACACTCACCGCTTCTATTCCACCCAATGACCATCGTCTAAGGTACTTAAGGCACTTAACACACTAATTCTATCATATCAATTTTATTCCGTCTTCAACTTCGCATGCAACAGGTATAACACTACAAGTTAAGGTGGACCAAAGCGCAAACAATCAGAAACAACAGCACACTTCCACAAGAACAACTATAAAAAAGGTTCCAGGCCTCCAACATTAACAAGCCCAGATAACAATGAAAAACAAAAAAAAATATATATTCAAGGAAAATTAATAGCCACACCATCAAATTTGTTCTTAGAGATAACTTCATAACACAGTAAACAGCAAAGCCCAAAAACTGATTACCTTAATAAAAAAATTTTCTTTTGATAACCTTGCAAAATTTGTGCCAATAGACAAGAAGACAAGTTAAAGAGGGGTGGTTTTTTTCTTCTTTTAAAGTTATTAATATTAATTAGCTCATTAATATACAAGGTTTACAAGTAATAAGTATACACTCATTTCTTTTTAGCAATGTCATTAAAAGGATTCAGCATAAATAAATGAGATGGATAAAGATAAGAACACCAATATATAAAAATATAATAAATATAAATATATATAATAATAATATAATATAAATTATATATATAAATAAAATATAATACCAATGATGACTACAAAAAAATATATAATAAAAAATTTACCAAAAAAAATTAAAAATAATACTAAATATTTGACTACCCTTAACTCCCAACGTTAGAATTGATCCCTTTGCTAATGGCCAGCCAAAAAAAAACAGAAGTATAAATTTTTTATAAAACAAAAGACACCAGAATATGACCACTCCGAACTTCCTTTTTGAAAACTAGTTTGTATTCGGAACTTTACGAAAAAAAAAAAAAAAAAAAACAAAAACAACAACATAAAAAAAACAGGTACTAATGATATCGCTACAGAGATCATACGGTAACGACCTTTATACCAAAAAAGAAACTCATAACTAGAAAACAATAATAATACGAAAAATTTTGAAAAAAGAAAAAAAAAGCACAAAAAAACACGGCTACTTGATAAATCGCATACAGAATATTAGCAATAATCATACTACTTACATAAACAAAGCAATCTTTAAACCATACAAAAACTTTAGATCTATTTAACATCCACAGCACTATAAGACCCTGATTCACTCTACAAAATAACCGTCCAAGTAATGATTAATAAATGTTAAAAGTTTTCAGCATACAAACACCGAAAAGTTAAAAATATAAAAGTCAAAGATTTAAATTAATTAAAGTTTATAAATAGACATATAGGATAAGTTTAAATCAAACTGTTACTTAAATTCACTCAACACTTATAAAATAAATATGGCAGCTAATTAATTAAATGCGATGATTAATTTTGTCACAGTTCAAATAATAATAAATTATAAGCAAAAAAATTTAAAATCAAAATAAATGTCATGCTTATACAACAAAATAAGAATAAAAAAATTTTACAATTTCAGAAAAATAATTTTCTTTATAATATTCTTTATTTCTACTTAAACATAAATAAGACAAGAATTATGTATTAATATTTTTATAATAATCAAGGCAAGAAAAATAATTGTATTATTTTAATCTTAAAACTCTGCTATAATTTGGTGTTTATATTTACATAAACCAAGACAAGAATTGCATTACTATTATTATTACTCTTAAATACCAATTGAGGCCAATATGAATTTAAGGGTTGAAATACAAGATGATGAAAAACGGTTGTCGAGTGCGTATCACAAAGCCAAAAAGGATGTGATAACAAAAAAAAAAAACTTGTTCTGCTACAGTATATATTTAAAATGGCCAAAATTGTGAGAAAAGCCTGTGCCCCACAATTAAAAAGAAAGCACAATTTTCCAAAGTGGATCCAGCACTCTGATCCTGAAGCAAAAGGGTTCACAAGAAGGGTCCCTGTACCCTGTTACCTTAAAATAAATATATAAATATAACATGTAAAAAAAATACTAGCAAAGAAAAGTGTGTGAATTACTTTAACTTATAAGTCAGAGTAAAAAAAAGAAATTAACGCAATTAGTTTACCTCAAGCAGAATTGACAATTGAGGAATAAAAGTGACGCTAGAAATTTCAACGATCATAAATCCGGACTATTCTTGAGGAAAAAGAAAACGAGCTTACAAGACATCTATCCTAAAAACAACCAAAGATAACACTTACGTAAATTGTATCGATGAAATTCATAGACTTCATTACATGATCAATATTGATCACTTTTCAAAAAATTTCTCACTAACTAACCTTTAAAAAGCAACTTAAAAACAACTAATAGTTGAGGAACTGTTTGAAAATACGTAAGAACACATTCACCAAAGACTGAGAAAAAATGAGACTAAACATATCATAAAACTAAACAACTGGAAATTTATCATCATTCACTTTTAATGAAGAAGTGAAACTCACATTTATCCATCCCACCCGTCGACTATTGACGGAAAAAAAACGACAGGCAGGGAGCCTGGAATAGAACAATAAGCGAAAAAAAAGAAAGAGTTTAATATGTGTAAAAAAATTATTTTTTAAGGCCCATTCTGCTCATATCCCTGAGATGAGATTTCTCAAGTATATGTCTAAACTTCATTTCACTATACCTTATTCAACATGAAGTCCATTTTGGATAATGCACACAAGTACCACCCAAAGCATAGATGACAAATCGATCATTGACACCCATGTAATCAGGCTCTTGCTTCCCTGAAAACGTACATTCGAATATTGTCAAGGATTTGAGCTAAGATGTATTCATTACGGTGTCACCTTACTCATCATATGAGTATAAAAGGAACGAACGGAGTTGGACGTCTGACATGAAATACTTCAGAAGGAATTGGAATACAAAGGGACAGACCACTTCAAGGTAGTCTCCTTGCGGATCGCAACGTGGACTGCCTCAAAAGGTAAAGAGTCGGAGGTTCTTGGAGCAAGTTTGGTTCTGATCGAGGCAAGAAAGACAATTCGAATGAACCTCCGGCCTATGTCTAGCCAAATCAGATGATCTAATAACAAAGGAATTCTCAGGGATATAATCGATTCTTGAGACGACGTCCGAGAAGGAACCCGGACCTAGCAAGGGTTTCGCTAAGGGTTGATAGTATGTAGTGATGTTATCTTCTACAAGAACACCGAACGAAGACGAAATTGTGAAGCTAACTGTCAATTTGAAAAGAGTTGGTCTGAATGGTAGTTAGTATTCATATCCAACCGTGTACCAAAATCTTTTACATATTTAGTAAGATTCAATTGATGTTGATGCACCATATCGCTTTCTTCTATGTCTTCTTCATTAAATTCAGGTGTGTAATAACCATCTTTCCCCTAAATCCAAATTGTGGTCCACAAAAGATGATCCATCCTCCCACGACGAAATTGAAAAGACATGATCCCCAAATTTCTTCAGTGTCCTAACATTCACAGGAAACGAATCCCATTATCCAACCAGAAACAATCACGACATGAAATGAAAGAATAAGTATCTAACCAACAATCTGTGGTTTAATTTTCAAGTTTAATATACAGGTTAAAAATTTCTCAATCAAAACTTAGGGAATGTTTTTATTCATATTTATAACCCTACAAAAAAAAAGAAACAACAAACAAATAGATACTAAGGAACAACAAAAAGATAACATTATTACTCTCTCTCACCCCTTCTCCACACAAAACACTATACAATTCAAAAAAATATACAGATTTTTAGATATTTTAATAGCCTTCTACTACAGGTACCTTCTTCTTCCAAAGTAGTTCTTCCGTAACGGTATGCCTTCTTCGTCTTCTTTCCAAGACACAGGGGTTGTAACCCAAGTGGAATTGTGTATTTTCTATCTAAGAGAAGATCTTTAGCGTGTACGACAAAGGCATTAGACCCTGTGAGAACCTTTTCATTCTTAGTCTTATCCTCTCAAGAACAACACCCTTGTAGATAAAAGGAATTGAGTGCCCATCGCCTAGTTTTCTTTTCACAAAAAGTAGTCTGAATACAGGGTAAGGTGTTTTTAATGGAGACTGTCCCAATATACTAGATATCTTAAATTTAGTATGCCAGGTCGGTCCGATGGATCCCTCTGGAAATCATACTAATAGAGTAAGATGTGGTCATCTAAGATAGTGGGAAAGTATCACCAGCTTTCTACCAGGTATATCTATTGTAGGTGATAGGATGTTTTTTCCTTAAAAGATTCTAAAGGCATCAACTGGTCGTCGTAAAGATTCTGTGCTTGTGGGGAGCCCGTAAAACTGGCTCAGGACGATAAATCCTCCATGGATAACCTTCTAGCCTGTCTTTGAGGCACTGCCAACTGTTCTCTATCTTGAGTTATATTAATAGGAGTATATAAGAAATGTAAGTCGGAGTTTCCATTGTATCAGGAGAAATATGCAATCTAGGTGAGTTATTGATTAAAAGTGGTATCACCGACATCTGTTCCGGTGTTAAAAACAAATTCCCCAAATGATATGATGAGATATCACTCAACTGGTCGTTCTCTATCAAATACTCCTTGTCGTATGGAGATGTTGATCGCACATCACCTGGATCCGGGGTCGGATTTAAGGAATTCGCTAACAGAATAAAATACTATTGACATTCAGAGTGTATAAATATGACATTAGCAGAAATCCGGACGGATGAAGAACATCGGACAATACCCCAGCGAAACTCTTCCTCATCTCTGAACATCGTTTATCAAAAATCTTTGAGCAATTATAGAGGTCCGTAATGTTATACATCCGACCCTCCTCAAAAATCTCCATCCACATGGTCTTTGCAACCGGAGCAATAAACAGGGAATGTCACCGTAACAACAATTCCCGAAATGAAAAAATTAGGCAAGTCTCGTTCTAAATCATCCTTTGGAGGTGACTTCCACCACCAAGTTTATCTGATCAAGGTTGATGAACTCTATATTGTCGTCCGGTGTCTGGAGCCTCGACTTAAAATTTGGCTACAATTACACTAATTAATAATTATTGTATCAATGAGTCCATAATAAACAGGTACCCTAATCTCAAATTATAAATCTTGTTCAAGTGAAGGGTCTCCTACGGCAATTAGTAACCTAAAGAACCAACCCAAAATTGGACACAACCCACACCTAATGAACGTCGAAAGCTACTTCAATGCCCTAATCAATCCAATACTCGAGGTAAACTTCCGTCCACATGGCAAGTACTATAGATCTGACTCCAATAAGAGCATTATCTCTAAACAAAATTCTATCACAAGGTAGGATGTATCTTTTACCCGTTTTACATGCAGTTTCAAGAATGATTCAATACTTTCTAAATTACTATGATGGAATAATATGATATCCCACTGGGGCAATCATTGAAGAGAAAAACTCTTAAATAACTGTATTAAGAGATTTACACGGTTCAGTTCTTTAATCCACACAAAAATAACCAATATCGATAGATAGGGTTGATAAGGAAGCGGATTGTACGTAAATGATAGATGGCCTAAAGTGAAAGAAGAAGCCAAACTTTTCAAAAAGACGGCTCCAACCATAACTCCCTAGCAATATATCCGACATAAAGCTTCTATGATGGAATCACTAAGAGATAGTACAAGGAATGAATAATTTTCTAACGCCGTATGTAAACACACCGCGTATGCAGTATGAACTTAGTTTTCTATATGGCCACAGCAGCCACCCCCATTACCTAAATGTACTAATAAAACCACACGCATAGTCTAATTTTCCTATCCTAGCTTGGATAGAGCAAATTGTAAAAAGAATCAATTGCTGTGAAGCTCTCAAATGAGAGATAAGTATTATACTTAATATTATGATAGGTGCCCAACAAATGACCGTTAGACAATTTTAGCTAGAAATTGACAAGTGCAATATCAACGATCTAAAGTGGACATCACTGGCATATCATTAACCAACTTGAAAAGTGCAACATTAATATAATAATTATATCTATGAGAGACATATAGTTAAAATATTCTGTCCATTAAATAAGAACCAAAATTCGGAAAATGGTTTATTACAGCCACTATGTTACAAGCCAAAAACTGAAACAGAAACCACGTAAGATGATAAGTATAATTATTGCGATTGCAGATTGGATATATTGTGGTCAATCAACTGAACAAACAAAAAATTATCAAAAATTGAAACGAAAAAAAAAACTGAATAATCTTATAAAGGGGTCCCCTGAAGGTGGAAGAAAAGGAGATAGAGGAGTAATACAACGAGGCGAAAAAGAAAGAGCAGAAACGCAGAAAAAATAAAAGTTCAAGACAGAGACGATTGTCAAAGTAAGGGAAATGAGAAAGAAAGAATGCAAACTGGTCAGCTCAGTTATATGAGACATAATGACTTCCACTGAATCCTGTGATAATTCAACACCAACAGAAAAAATCAAATGTAAGTTTATAGTTGTGAATTAGAAGGAATATGATCCAGTCATCTCCTCACCCCACCACAGAGTTCATTTAAATTCAATAAAGAAGATAAGAAAGAAAAATTGAAAATCCGATAAATCCTCCTCCATCAAAATAATCTGGCACTAAATTATAAATGAAATTACAGATGAAGGACTCATTAAGAATCAAGGTT
The DNA here is from genome assembly GCA_015478945.1 of Trachelipus rathkii. Taxonomy (NCBI): domain Eukaryota; kingdom Metazoa; phylum Arthropoda; class Malacostraca; order Isopoda; family Trachelipodidae; genus Trachelipus; species Trachelipus rathkii. The sequence continues at coordinate 24,837 of JABUQX010115137.1, forward strand.
GTAATTAGTAAAATTGTGAGATATAGCAGAATTTTGCATGCTAGTAACGATGTGAGTAAACTCCTCCACATGAATCTCACGCGTCGTTATAAAGATTAAAAGTGATCCCTCCTCTGCAAAAACAAGTAAACAGGTTTCTCCATCTAGAAATCGAAGGTGATATCCCAATTGAAGTAGAGATAGTTCAATCCTAGAACTAAATAACACCAACCAACTTACTTAATGAATACATCGTTGCAAAAAAGCTGGAAAAACTATGTGTGAATGAAGTTGCGCAACTTGGATAATAATTTTGACAATTTCAATTGAATTGAAAGGTAATAATGTTTTCCACCATATAACGCCAAAGATTTGAGACAAGTGAAATAATCTTTATCTATGAAATCTACTTCCAATTTCATATCATCTATACCTTTTTACCCAGCAGTGCCACACTATGTCTGACTAATACATTATTAGATACATAATCTCTTTGCAAAAAACATTGAAAAAGGGAATCCCCTCCTCCAGGCATAGAATGTTCTAATATACCGTCTAGGTCAATTTCCGGAGAATATACTCAACTTATCGATTGATTATACAGAATTTAAATTTCATAAGATTCACGAAAGACAAACAGTCTGCACTAATATTTTCGTTGCCCCGGTAAATAGTAAGAAAGCTCATAATTCGAGGTAAACGTTTAATTCCTCCAGAAGTTCAAGGGACAACTCAGGTGCGATTCGAACAAAGTAGGGCCATAGTTTTCAGCAAGAAGGACTAGGTATTTGTAAGATCTGTGATAATAATTTCTGACTTTAATCATATATATTAAAAACGACGTTTTAAAAGGACCTGGACGAGCCCATACGAATATAAGGCAGCAAACACTCCCCTAATACGGTAGTGCCTATCAACCCCCTCTTGAAGGCCTTTGGAACACAAATACTGATTGCAGATGATATGACTATAGCTTTTTCCTTCATTATCACTGAAACCTGGCTAAACGACAGGCTCCTGACACCTATAACCAGATGCCATCTGTATATAGTTAAATTAGTTGGTTGTAGCTTTTTCTGTACGATCGGATTAAGTAATAAGGGTGGTTTATGTTAAGAGTTGTTAATTTGTCAAAAGCTTGATTGACATTCGTCCCGCCAAGGACAATGGTTGGATACATTTTCACTATATACAGGTCAAACAAGGGGTTTTGACAAACAACTGAACATTCAGGTATATGCCGACGCATAAAAAATTAACCAAGTCCCATAAAACTGTTCGAACTTTTTAAACTGTAGTTTGGTTGCTTTTGAAGTCCTTGAAATAATCATTTAAATTTTTCTCCAAGGAAATCATACCCTTACTTGAGATTACGTATGTCCCACAGGCAAGCTACTCATCGTCTTCAGCTAATACGTCTTTTGTACGGAATTATCAAATTAAGAAAGCCAAGATTAACCATATTGAATGCAATGTAACGCCACCTCTTCTAATACTGCCAAATGTTCATGCATACAACGGCTTTTTAGATTGATGATAAGCCCACACTCGCTCCAGAATACCACACCCTGACTTACTTCCATGAAAGCCGTGACTCTATATCAAGTGACATGGTCTCTAGCGCAACCCGTGCCCAGGACTACCATATTTTTACGCCAAAAGGCACATTCTCTAAGAAAACTACCCAATGGAAGTAATGCGGGTTCGAACAAAGACAGTTACTCTCAGATCCACGACATGCATCTTCCGCCCACTTTCCAACCTGATAATCCCTATATAAAGATCAGATAGTCTGTAAACGTATTGCTCATGCCGTCTCGAAGGCTTTAAGGCCACTGCTCAGACCGAAATTAGGAATGAGTGGAAGAATCTCCCTTCTGTGAAACAGAATTATATGATTCTAAATAGTTAGAATTTTAACC